>JBBPBX010088174.1:0-14549 GCA_038048925.1 Garcialebias charrua
ACACATATTCCTCCCCTTAACAAAGTATCAAAAAACTAGCAAAACATTATAAGGTATATGTATAAAATCAAAGACAGGAACAAATCTGCATTGGTTTTTGCCAGGATTCCAACAGATTCTGAAAACCATTTACTTTTCCACTGTCATGCGCAGTGTCACGCCCATGCCCAACTAACAACAGCCAAGGGGCAATCCCCTCCCCCACCTCGCCGATTGCCGTGTGTGACGCAGTTACGCCGTAGCTCGATTATATACTTGTAATGGGGCTCGTTCTTAGGTCACGTATTTTCTGCCGTACGTCGATGGCATTCTTCTACTTTGGCTCGTTCGTAGGTCCCGTGGTTCGCAGGTCGGTGGAGTCGTAGGTCGGGGGTTCCCTGTATTTTGAAATATATAAAACTAGCAACAAAAAAGTAAGCTGAAATTAGCACAAAATATGTAAAAAGAACAATAAAGTGGTCATAGTGTTATGATTTCAAAGGTTTACCCAGTTGGTAATGAGACCCAGAACGACACAAGACGAAGAGGTGCAAAAGTAACAGTGTTTATTATTTACAGTGCAAGTCTATATACTGTACACATGTACAGGGATCTTCTGGATTTCCTGGAAGATGAAACAAACTGTCAGAAAGGCTTGACTATAAGGCTCTTTCAAGATGATTGATCTAGTTTTGTTTATTTTCCTTAGAGGTGAAGTAGTAGGAAGAACGTCGCAGAGAAATCCTTAGTTCCTTGAGATGAATCCCAGAGGGCGAAATGAGGCAGGCAAGTTGTTGGAGGGCAAGACACGATGAGCAGAGAACTGAACCCAGGACCAAGATGGAAACGAGGACTGGAAACACAACAAAAAACAAGGTAAGTGTCTCTCAAAGTACTGTACTCAGAAACTGGCTAGAAGCATAAATACCATGAGTAGGCATCAATGCTCCAGCGAAGAGTAGGACTTGACTGCAGCCTTAAGTATAGGTGGAGCTCATCAGGTGGATCACAGTAAAATAGATCATTTTTCTTCCCCATAAATCAGTTATTTAAAATCTAATCTGGAATCATTCCTCCTTGTTAGACTTCAGTTGACCTGTTTAAGTTGGGCCCAAATTTGTTATTATCTTTTGATTTATTTTTCATTGAAATTTAATTATTTGTTAGTTTATTTTTGGAACTATTAAATTGAATTATTTGGTGGATTTTTGAACACCTTTGTCCTTATTTAAGTCTGGACCCTCACAATTCTATTTATATTATGAACTTGTATTACTAAAATAATTATAACAGAATATGATAGAAGTTGTCCAACAATTGAAAAGTGGAAGCAGAACACTCCCATTCTCTTTTCACACTGATGCCTCAAACAAGGTGAAGATGAACCATGTTTTATTAATGATAGTTTTATACAAATGGATACACCTGATATATACAAATAAAAACATGAACAAACTTACTTTACAGTATACAAACATAATTATGCATACTTCTACACATGCTTAAAAAATTAAACAGTTTATGGCGCCCCCCCCCTAAAAAAAAATCACCAGCCGCCACTGGTAGGCAGGGCGCTTAGTTCTAATGACAGGGCAGAACAACCTCTTTGTATAATGGTAGTAGAAACACTGCAAATAAAACCAGTATCAAACCATAGCAGGGAGTAGTAATAATAATAATAATAATCTTCTTCTTCTTCTTTCGGCTTTTCCCTTTTCAGGGGTCGCCACAGCGAGTCATCCTCCTCCACCTCACTCTGTCCTCTGCATCCTCTGTCCTCACTCCAACTACCTCCATGTCCTCTCTAACTGCATCCATATATCTCCTCTTTGGTCTCCCTCTTTGTCTTTTTCCTGGCAGCTGCATTTCTAACATCCTTCTACCAATATACCCACTGTCCCTCCTCTGGACATGTCCAAACCATCTCAGTCTGGCCTCCCTAACTTTATCTCCCAGTTGTTTAACATGTGCTGTACCTCTGATGATCTCATTCCTGATCTTATCCATCCTTGTCACTCCTAAGGAGAACCTCAACATCTTCATTTCTGCCACTTCCAGTTCTTTCTCCTGTCTCTTTGTCAATGCCACTGTCTCCAGACCATACAACATAGCTGGTCTCACCACTGTCTTGTAAACTTTTCCTTTGACCTTTGCTGACACCTTTTTGTCACAAATCACTCCTGAAACTTTTCTCCATCCACTCCATCCTGCCTGGACTCTCTTCTTCACCTCTTTACCACATTCCCCATTTTCCTGGACAGTGGACCCCAAGTACTTGAAGTCCTGCACCTTTGTGACCTCTGCTCCTTGTAGCCTCACTGTTCCACTGGCCTCCCTCTCATTCACACACATGTACTCTGTCTTACTACGACTGACTTTCATTCCTCTTCTTTCAAGAGCATACCTCCACCTCTCCAAGTTCTCTTCCACTTGTTCCCTGTTCTCACCACAGATCACAATGTCATCTGCAAACATCATAGTCCATGGGGATTCCTGCCTGACCTCATCTGTTAGTCGGTCCATCACCAGAGCAAACAAGAAGGGGCTCAGAGCCGATCCTTGATGCAATCCCACCTCCACCTTGAAGCTATCTGTCACTCCTACAGCACATCTCACCACTGTCCTGCTGTCTTCATACATGTCCTGTACCAGTCTAACATACTTTTCTGCCACTCCAGATTTCCTCATGCAATACCACACCTCCTCTCTTGGCACCCTGTCATATGCTTTTTCTAAATCCACAAACACACAATGGAGTTCTTTCTGACCCTCTCTGTACTTCTCTATCAACATCCTCAAAGCAAAGATGGCATCTGTGGTGCTCTTTCTTGGCATGAAACCATACTGCTGCTCACAGATAGTCACCTCTTGTCTAAGTCTTGCTTCCACAACTCTCTCCCAGATCTTCATTGTGTGGCTCATCAACTTAATTCCCCTGTAGTTGCTACAACTCTGTACATCACCCTTGTTCTTAAAAATGGGAACCAGCACACTTCTTCTCCATTCTTCAGGCATTTTCTCACCCTCAAATATTCCATTAAATATTTGAGTCAAAAACCTCACTGCCATCTCTCCAAGACATTTCCAAACCTCCACTGGTATGTCATCAGGTCCTACTGCCTTCCCCTTCTTCATTCTTTTCAGAGCTTTCCGGACTTCACCCTCACTAATCTTTCCCACTTCCTGGTCCACAGTTTCTAGTACCTCCACTCTTCTTTCTCTTTCATTCTCTTCATTCATTAGCTCCTCAAAGTAATCCTTCCATCTTCCCATCACACTCTCCTCACTTGTTAGAACATTCCCATTCCCATCTTTAATAAGCCTAACCTGCTGCACATCCTTTCCAGCCTGATCCCTCTGTCTTGCCAATCGGTACAAGTCCTTCTCGCCCTCTTTAGTGTCCAGTCTCCCATATAACTCATTGTACGCCCTCTGCTTTGCCTTAGCTACTTCCCTCTTTGCTCTATGTCCCATCTCCTTATATTCCTGTCTCCTCTCTTCAGTCCTCTCACTGTCATATTTCTTCTTGGCTAATCTCTTTCTTTGAATGGCGTCCTGCACTTCACTATTCCACCACCAGGTTTCCTTATCATCTATTCTCTGTCCAGATGACACACCAAGTACCTTCCTACCTGTCTCTCTAATTACTGTTGCTGTAGTAGCCCAGTCACTTGGAAGCTCTTTCTTACCACCCAGAGCCTTTAACAGCTCGTCTCTGAATTTCTCACAACATTCTTCCTTCTTTAGCTTCCACCATTTGGTCTTCTTCTCTGGTTTTACTCGTTTTCTCTTCTTCGCAACAACAGTCATTCTACACACAACCATCCGATGCTGTCTGGCCACGCTCTCCCCTGCTACAACCTTACAGTCTCCAATCTCCCTCAGGTTTCCTCTTCTACACAGAATGTAGTCGACCTGTGTACTCCTTCCTCCACTCTTATATGTCACTCTATGTTCCTCCCTCTTTTGGAAATAGGTATTGACTATAGCCATTTCCATTCTCTTGGCAAAATCCACCACCATCTGTCCTTCCTGGTTTCTTTCCTTGACACCAAACCTACCCATCACTTCCTCATCCCCTCTGTTTCCTTCACCAACATGTCCATTCAGGTCTGCTCCAATCACCACTCTTTCCTCCCTGGGAATACTCTCTATCACTTCATCCAAATCTTTCCAAAATTTATCTTTCTCCTCCCCATCACATCCAACCTGTGGAGCATAACCACTTACTATGTTTAGCATCAGACCTTCTACTTCTACCTTTAGACACATCACCCTATCTGACACTCTCTTCACCTCTACTACATTCTTTGCCAACTCCTCCTTCAGGACCACCCCTACTCCATTTCTCTTTCTATCCACACCATGGTAAAACAGTTTGAACCCTGCTCCAATACTGCGAGCCTTGCTGCCCTTCCACTTGGTCTCTTGGACACATAAAACATCTACCTTTCTTCTCTGCATCATGTCAGCCAGCTCTCTACCTTTGCCTGTCATTGTCCCCACATTTAGAGTTGCAACCCTCAGTCCTACATTCTTCACTTTCCTCCTCTCCCTCTGTCTCCTGACACGTTTCCCTCCTCGGGGTCTTCGACTAACAGTAGTACAATTTCCGCCGGCACCCTGTTTGTCAACAGCACCGGTGGCGGACGTTGTTAACCCGGGCCTCGACCGATCCGGTATGGTTTCACTTTGATGAACTCGCATTATGGTTTTGGCAAGTGTTTTACGTCGGATGCCATTCCTGACACAACCCTCACCATTTACCCGGGCTTGGGACCGGCACAAGAGATACACTGGCTTGTGCTCCCTAGTGGCTGGCTTATATATATATAAATAATAATAATAATAATGTCCTTTTTTGTCATCTGTGTATGTTTCCCATACACAGACGAAATTCGTCTCTGCATTTAACCCAACCACCACCAGGTGGTGCAGTGAGCAGCCATAGAAAGCGCCCGGGGAGCTGGAGAATTAGGTGTGCACTCATAGACACCCTAAGTATAACGGCATCACGCGCTTGACTCAAACTGTAATCTTACACTCAAACAAATTGTTTTCCGTCTACCTTACTGAAGATTCAGAGTCGTAACAGCAGTGGGTTAACTTAAACCCTTCATGCTGCCTATTTACCATATTTTCCAGACGATAAGTCACCGTTTTTGCCTAATTTGCATGCCCTGTGACTAATAGAGGTGAGACGTGTTTATGGATTTCCCCCCATATTTTTAGACAATCTTTTGGCTCAGATATGACCGTTTTTCATTTTTGCAAAAAATGGTGCAGTACCAATTTCGTCCGCTAGGGTACACCGACCGTTCCCACCTCTTGTGTCCGACGGCAGCCTCCTCTGGTCGGACTGACTCTGTCGCTGCCCGACCTCCTGCTCTGGAGGTAATTACTGTTAGCTGTGTTTGTTAGCAAAAACGGTTACTATTTATCTAAATAACTCATGAACTACCAGACAGATTTCCTTTAAACTTACAGAAAGTAATTACTGTGTGGTCATTTACAAACTGTTAGCTGTTGAAATTGTTTGGATAAAATTCAATCTTTTAGC
The DNA here is from genome assembly GCA_038048925.1 of Garcialebias charrua. Taxonomy (NCBI): domain Eukaryota; kingdom Metazoa; phylum Chordata; class Actinopteri; order Cyprinodontiformes; family Rivulidae; genus Garcialebias; species Garcialebias charrua. The sequence continues at coordinate 5,540 of JBBPBX010088174.1, forward strand.
TTTGTAAATATGCAGCTGTTAGCTCGTTGTTTTTCCGTGTACAGTATATTTGAGCAAATAGCTCATAAACCACTCGGCAGATTTTCTTTAAACTTACAGAAAGTAATTATTTGGTGTTCATTTACAAACTATTAGCTGTTGGAGTTATTTGAGCTAAAATTAGATTTATTTATGATTTATTTTCGCAGCGCGCGCGACCGTGTGGAAGACGTCAAAGCGAAACAATTTAAATCCAGCAGATTTGACCATTACGTGAATTTATTAAGTAACGGTTAAGCTAAGATACATCTTTGCTATAATTTTCAGCAGACAAAGTTGTTACAGTGTTAATCTTGTTAAAAGTCCTTCCGTGCATGCTTCTGTGGCCGCAGGGCAAATGAGGCACTGACGAGTCGCGTAGCGGTGACGCATAATAGATGCGACTTAAATAAAGGTGCGACACGTTTATGGATTTTTCCAATTTATTGCCAATAATTGGACAATGTGACTAATAGAAAGGTGAGACCTATCAGATGGAAAATACGGTAATTACACAAATCACTCTGAGATGTGAAGAAGGCGTCAAGCTCAGCTTTGAGCGTGGAGGAAAACCTTTTGACTATTGTTGACAAAGTTTCCTGTAAGTTTGCAGGATCGTTAACTTGATCTGAAATTACAGCACACGGCAGGCTGTGCGGTAAGCACAACAAATTTTCAGGGTGTTAAAATGGTCAAATTTAAGCCTTTTAATAAAACTGTAAGGATTTCTCAGGATTAAGCAAAAGGTTATTACAGATGTAAAGCTATAAAACCGAAAATGAACTATGAAGTTGAAGAAAACTCTAGACCGGGGTGACAACTTCAATATGTCCATAAATGCAACATCAATAATATTGATTAAAGCTGTACAGTATTATTGTTTATTATTGTTTAGGCTTTTCAGTTACTAAAATGAAATATTGAAGTTTTTATTGTTGTAATGACCACTAAAGCTTACATTTTAGTTCTTCGAAACACAGACTCATAGAGTCATCAGCTACCTGCAACAATAAGTTCCTCTGAGAAGTTTCTGCAGAAACCAGACCAGACCCGACCCTGTGAAATTGCGAACTGAGCTTTTCGTTGAAGTTTCACACTCAGATGATTTCATTAAAAATCTGACCCCATCCAGGTGAAAGGATTGCTGCTGCTTTCTAATGAAACAGCAGAGTCTGCAGAGACAAGAGCTCTCCTCCTCCATTTTACCTGTTTCACCAGCAGCATGCTGCAGGCGGCCTGCAGCGCAGATCTGTGCCTCGGATCAGGCACAGAGGAAGGGGCGAGACGCAACAACTGAATCAGAAACAGAGATGGATTCAAACAGAGGGCGAGGTGTTTGTGAAGAGGAACGCTTCACATTTTATTACCAGTTGATTTCTGCTCTCACTTCTCATGTGGGGTTCCCAGCGCTCACTTTAATGCCTCATCATCAGTTATCCAATCATTAATTAAGTTTCCATCAAATCTTTCCCCTCAGAGCCCATTCTGTGTGAGGGATCTGTAAGAAGTGTTTGTCTTCTTGTTTTTTAAACACAAAAATCATCACGCTGTCAGGGAGTTGACTTCTCCACAAGGAAAACATTTAACAGACTGGTCACCAAGTCGTATAACAATGTATCAGATTTAAAAAAAGTGTATTGATTGATTAAAAACACTGAAAGAAAGTCCTCCAACTTCTTCATTATAAGTAAAATTGTAATGTTTACAACTGCTGCCCGATTTTTAGACGGTAGTTTTGGCCTCCCTGCACTGGCTTCCGGTTCACTTTCGAATTCAGGCCAATATCCTTCTGTATATTTTTTAATAGCTGAACAGTTCTGCCCACTACTATCCCGCTGATCTGCTGCAGCCATATGTCCCCCCGCGCTCTGTGAGGTCAGTGAATCAGATGCTTCTTTCGGTTCCAGGAACCCGTTGTAAGGTCAGAGGTGACAGGGTCTTCTCTGTTGCAGGTCCAAGACCGAATGAGTTACCACTGTATGTCAGGCCAGCGGGTTCGGATGTTGTCAGTCCATACAATGGGCGCTATCATCTGTTATCATCCCCATAATGTAGCGGTGAAACTGTCCCAATCTACCTCCTAGCATGTTTAAAAGAACGTTATCAGCGTTATAATCGCTGTGAGTAGGCAACGTGTTTCCATAAACCCGGAAGTGTTGTGGTTTTTTTTTTTCAGCTTATGTAACCGTTTTCCTAAACCTAACCTTAAACCTGACCCAGAGGACCAACCCTAAACCTAACCCCCTTACCCTTGTGCCTAAACCTAACCCAAGACCCTAAACCTAATGCTAGAGGCTTTACCCTAAACTTTAACACGTTGCTAAAGACTGAGCCTGCTGTCATCGCTTGTAACAATGACAACGTACCTTTAAACCTCCTAGGAGGTACAGGAGGGGCAATCTGACCTCTATTTATGGTTGATAACATCCGAAGCAGGTGGTCAGGCAGTCTCTCACTGTTTAAGTTTTGCTTAAGACCCCAATTTTATTCCCTGGCTTTTGACACAGTGTGATTTCTTCTTAACCTGTCTGTATTCTACAGTGTTTGCCATGCACCAGTAGTTATTATCTTCTTCCATTAGTATCTATATTTTTATTTAACTTTTTTTTTTTTTGCTGTGTTTTGCTGTACAGCACTTTGCTTAGCCTTGTTGCTGTTTTAAGTGCTCCATAAATAAAGCGGTATGCTATGCTATGGTAAAGTTTTGTCATTTTACAACGGGGCTATTCATCTAAACTGCTCAAGGGGCCACAGTTTCTGAAAGCCAACCGCTCAGGGGTTGGACATCCAACGTTATGTAATCATCGTTATGTGAATAAACAAAATGTTATAATGATCTCCGATAATTCTCAATCAGGTCATCTGGACAGTTTCTTTTTAGTAGAAACGTTTCACCCTCACTCCAGAGGGCTTGGTGGGGGAACGGTGTGCTGGAACTACTCTGACTGATGAAGCCCTCTGGAGTGAGGGTGAAACGTTTCTACTAAAAATAAACTGTCCAGATGACCTGATTGAGAATTATCGGATTTGATACCTGGATTATTGAGCATGAACTTTCTTTACAATGATCTGTTACCATAGCCCTGTTTTACAACTTTCACTTTAAGCTTTAGATAAGTTTGTAATATAGTTTTCTCAGTGACCGTTTTTCTGATTTGGTACTTTTTTTTTTTGTGACAAATAACCAATCTTTAAAAAAAACACCAAAAAAAAAAATTATAACTTTCCATTTTACATGTACTGTCTAAAATTTGGTTCGTTTGTGGCTGAGCATCATCCACAACACGTAGTGAGCTCTAACCATTTGCACAAGGCCTTCGTTTTAAATGTTACCATCGTTTATCTGCAGTCAACTCTGTCTGTGTGATAGAATATCTCATGTACCTCGAGACATTTTGATGAAAAATCTACAAAATAATGAATGTACCTCTACAATTAATTAACTTTAAGAGCCAACCCCATTCAAGATGGCTACCACAGCCAACTGTTCAAAAAGCAAACAGTTATGACAGTCAATTTTTAACGACGTGATGTATAACTTCAGCAAGTACTAATTGCCTAATAATTTTGTTTGAAACCTCATATATGCCCCTGTTTAAAGGTGAATAACCAACAAAAAAGCAAAATTTTACGTAGCTTTTTTAAATTAATTCCACACATCCATGATCGTGGACTTCAGAAGGAAGAAACTCACCTACAACCCCCCGAACAGAGGAGAATTTTCAGTGGAAGTAGTCTCCAGCTACAAGTACTTGGGTGTACACCTGAATATCAACTTCAGCTGGAGCAACAACACCACCAGCCTGATCAAGAAAGATCATCAGAGACTCTACTTCCTCAGGCGGCTGAGACGAGCTGGTCTGAGCAGCCCAGTCCTCACCTCCTTCTACAGGTGTGCAGTGGAGAGCATCCTGTGCTCCAGCATCAACGTGTGGCATGGAGGCTGCACAGCTGCAGAAAGAAAAGCTTTACAGAGAGTGGTGAAGGCTGCACAGAAGATGTTGGAGTCAGTCTCCCCACCATCACAGACATTTACACCTCCAGATGCAGGAAGAGAGCCACCTGCATCATGAAGGAACTCACCCAGCACACACACANCACACACACACACACACACACACATTTTGCCCGGCTCCCCTCAGGAAGGAGGTTAAGGAGCATTAAGTGTAAAACCACTAGACTGAGGAACAGCTTCTACCCTGAGGCTTAGACTCATAAATATCTAATCAGGATAATCACTGTGAAAATTAACATCATGTTGCTGCTGATCAGTTTCATGTTGCTGCTGATCTGTTTCATGTGTTCATTCGTGTTCCTCTGCTCACACAGATTCATGTTCGTGCTGCTGTTCGACGTAATGTTTTCATGCTATTACTTTGTAGTTCTTAGTGTATTATTTAGTTGTTTTTCTTAGTTCATATCTTGGATCTTATTACTGTTTTTCTTTTACATTTTATTGTCGGATGTAACTGGGACCCTGCGCACATAATCTCGTTCCACCACATGTACCACATGAGACGCGAATGACAAATAAATCTCTGACTCTGATCTAAAGCATGTTTGTCACAAAGTTTGTGAAAATTCAGCTGTGTTGTGTTAAATACATTTAAACTTTAATGCACTTTAACACAGAGATTCAGGTCGGCACCACATGTGTTTATAGGCAAATTAAATAATGAAAAGGATTACTGTATTGTTAGGATGCGTGAGAGAAGCGGACTATGCTCTATTCACACAAGGAGAGCTGTTGGTCAGGTTTCTTCTTGTTGCTCTAAAATAATTATTTAATAAAGTGTTTAATTATGTATGTAAACGTAGATGTTTAACAACCTGTTAAAATACACAGGAAATAGCATCAACTTTATTCAAAATGTTCTGGGGGAAGACCCCCACACAAGCGTGTCCTCCCTACATTACAAATGCTTCTGATGCCAATGATATATTAATATACTAAAATGCTATGCTAGTATTAAGTATATAATTTTTCATGGTTAACCAAAAATGGCTACAACTCCATCATTTCTCTTCAAAGAGGATCTTATTTTACATTTCTGGCATGAAAAATGGAGGGTGATATGCATTCACTGAAGGAATGCTAGGTCTTTAATTCGATTTATTTTTGGTTTAGCATTCTGTCTCTGTGATGTGACACCCAGTGCAGTGTAATGCACCTTCAAGAATTGAATTTCAGATAAATTAGGTCCATGTAATATGCTCCAAAGGGGCAGATGCACAGCCATCTGTGTGTGTGTGTGTGCAAGTGCATGCATGCACAAATCGTACTCCTCTTGAAGCTGATGATAAGGTGAATTTGTTCTAATCAGACCCTTTGGAAAATAATCTTAAGCTCACACTCAGAGCATCCCCTCAGTAAGTCAGCCAGACTGAAGATTTTTGTTTCTGAAATGTAATCAGAGCTGAGTCTGAAGAGCACTGATTGGATGAGCATCTAAAGTGACAAAGAACTGCTTTTATTTTTCCAAAGACGCACAGAATGTTAATCTGTCTCTAAAGGGCTTGAACAACCGTTCAAAGAAAGCAGGAAGCAATTAAGCTCTGAGAGAGCTGGGGACAATTTCAAGTCTCATTTGAGTCACTTTGTTATCTTTGTCCATCTGATATACAACAAAACATGGTTTGATTAAACATGATCTAAATAATACTTTTATGTTCATGTTTATTAAACTTGTTCTTTTTTTCTTTTTTTTTTTTACAAAATACAATACAAAACAATCCCATAAATGATAACGTACAAAATATAAAAAAATAAAAATAATGAAAGGTAGCAGAAAGAAGAAAAAATCTTATTATATCTGCCCCTTTTTTCAAACAATCAGTTCAAACAATAATAATCTTCCAGTAACGGAACAAGATGAATAACTCTTTCTAATTTTCTAACTAATACAATACACATTACGCTACTTCATATATATTTTTTAACAATTTAGTTTTGATCATTTTCTTAAATGTAAACATTGACTTGGCATTTTTAACTACATTCTCCAAACCATTCCATAATCTAATTCCCTGGATTGAGGTAGAACGTCCCTTCAAACTAGTTCTGAATTTTGGTTTTACAAATATCTCTGTCCCCTTAAGATTATAACAACTTTGTCTTTTAACAAAATGCATTTGGATATTTAAAGGTAATGCGTTATTTTGAGCTCTATACATAACTGATAAAATATATTATAATCTACCAAATCATGGAACTTCAATAACTTCAGTTGATAAAAAAAAAATACATATACAATAATATACAACTAGATTTAAAAAAAATCGCATTCCAGATATATATATTAAGTTCCTCGGTCATTGGCTCATCTGTAGGCAACCAGAGATGTTTCTGTGAATAAGATGACAAAGATTTTACTTCAGTTTACTATAGGAGACATATATTTATCAGGCAAACACAGCTCAAACATCCACGTCTTTTATTTCCACTCCGGTACTTCGTTTTATTCAGTCCATGTTGGAGTACGTAACATAAACGCTGACAGGATATCAACCATCCCTGTGTTTTTCTTTGTTCCCTTTCACAGCCGTCTCTCTTCCTTTTATTACCCTGTACTCAGTCTCTATGGCTTTATTTCTTTACCACAGTGAAATCCATTACTGTACCCGACAGCAGTTTGAAGGCGCAGGATTTCTATAGCGTCTTTTGAAGGTCTGTTAAATCCTGAATGGAGCCATATTAACCTCACAAGGAAAGGAATGTTATTGAGGCGCAGGCAGACAGCTACAGCAGCAGAAAAAGACAGCATTCATTGATTAACCTTCATTTACACCTGAAAGGTTATCGAGGGGTGACCCTCTTTTTTATTTTATTTTTTTAATGATACTGAGTCAGTTATAAAAGCTAAAGAATATTATAGTTGCAAAAAAATAACTAGTAGAGGTGTCCAGGACACCTTGACAGTTTGCAGATTCATATTATAACAAAATCTTCCCAACTGACTTAGGACGGAGTTTCGTTCCTACGTGGCGAGGTAAAGTGGGTTTCGACGTAACTCGAAACATACGTCCAAACTGCACCTTATACGTACAGTACTGTATTTTACCAAGCACTTAGCCTATCCTAACACAGTACCCTACATAATTATCAAAAAACACATACATTTAGGAGCCATAATGAAGGAAAAAATAGTTAATAACCTACTGGTATGCTGGTGAAGCCGTTTTCCTTCGTCCATCCGTCCCTCCACTGTATTCTCCATTCCGTTTACGACGTAAAACCGCCGTTCAGCTCCCAGCTCATGTATCCGAGCGCAGCGACCTCTGATCGGACACGGTCCGTCCAAAGCCCGCTGCCTGTTCAGCTTGCTCCAACAAGTTTTGTTTTGTTTTTTGAATGTCCAGAGGACCAGACTTAGCTTTTTTTTTAGAGAGTACAGGGCAAGCTGTAGCCTCCGCAGCTAAGCGTAAACTGCCAGAAACTGCGTAAATCAGTTTCAAAATAAGATTTTTTTTTTTAAAGGATTTTTTAAATTTTTAATGGAGATGCGTGACGTAACCACGAAACGTTGTAACTCGAGACCGTCATTACCCGAGGACTACCTGTATACAGTATATACAAGCCCAAAACCAGAAAAGTTGGCACGTTGTGCAAATCGCAAATAAAAACAGAATACAATGACTTGCAAATCTTTTTCAACCCATATTCAACTGAATAGAATGCAAAGACAATATATTTAATGTTCGAACGGAGAAACTTTATTTTGTTTTGCAAATAACCATTAACTTAGAATTCAATGGCAGCAACACATTGCAAAAAAGTTGGCACAGGGACATATTTACCACTGTGTTACATCGCCTTTCCTTTTAACAACACTCAGTAAACGTTTGGGAACTGAGGAGACCAATTTTTGAAGCTTTTCAGGTGGAATTCTTCCCCATTCTTGCTTGATGTACAGCTTAAGTTGTTCAACAGTCCGGGGTCTCCGTTGTCGTATTTTACGTTTCATAATGCGCCACACATTTTCAATGGGGGACAGGTCTGGACTGCAGGCAGGCCAGGGGAGGACCCGCACTCTTTTGCTACGAAGCCACGCTGTTGTAACACGTGCAGAATGTGGCTTGGCATTGTCTTGCTGAAATAAGCTGGGGCGTCCATGAAAAAGACGTCGCTTGGATGGCAGCATATGTTGCTCCAAAACCTGTATGTACCTTTCAGCATTAATGGTGCCTTCACAGATGTGTAAGTTACCCATGCCTTGGGCACTAATGCACCCCCATACCATCACAGATGCTGGCTTTTGAACTTTGCGCCTATAACAGTCCTGATGGTTCTTTTCCTCTTTGGTCCGTAAGACACGACGTCCACAGTTTCCAAAGACAATTTGAAATGTGGACTCATCAGACCACAGAACACTTTTCCACTTTGCATCAGTCCATCTCAGATGAGCTCGGGCCCAGCAAAGCCGGCGGCGTTTCTGGATCTTGTTGATGAATGGCTTTTGCTTTGCATAGTAGAGCTTTAACTTGCACTTACAGATGTAGCGACGAACTGTAGTTACTGACAGTGGTTTTCTGAAGTATTCCTGAGCCCATGTGGTGATATCTTTTACACACTGATGTCGGTTTTTGATGCAGTACCGCCTGAGGGATCGAAGGTCACGGGCATTCAATGTTGGTTTTCGGCCTTGCCCCTTACGTGTAGTGATTTCTCCAGATTCTCTGAACCTTTTGATGATATTACGGACCGTAGATGGTGAAATTCCTAAATTCCTTGCAATAGCTCGTTGAGAAAAGTTGTTCTTGAACTGTTCGACAATTTGCCCACGCATTTGTTCACAGAGTGGTGACCCTCGCCCCATCCTTCTATGTGGATGACTGAGCATGTCAAGGAAGCTGCTTTTATACCCAATCATGGCACCCACCTGTTCCCAATTTGCATGTTCACCTGTGGGATATTCCAAATAAGTGTTTGATGAGCATTCCTCAAATTTCTCTGTCTTCTTTGTCACTTGTGCCAGCTTTTTTGAAACATGTT
>JBBPBX010088175.1:0-14549 GCA_038048925.1 Garcialebias charrua
GCCCGGAAGGCCTCTGGTCCTGACAACATACCTGGTCGTGTGCTGAAGGACTGTGCAGGGGAACTCGCAGCGGTCTTCACGGACATCTTTAACATCTCACTAAGCCAGGCCATCGTCCCCACCTGTTTCAAAGCCACCACCATCATCCCTGTCCCAAAGAAGGCAACGCCCGCATGCCTCAATGACTATCGCCCAGTAGCACTCACCCCCATCCTGATGAAGTGCTTTGAACGGCTAGTCATGAAAAGCATCACATCTGTCCTCCCTGCCTCCCTGGATCCCTTCCAATTTGCATACCGACCTAATCGCTCAACCGACGATGCCATCTCCTCTGCCCTCCACACAGCTCTCACACATCTGGACACGAAGGACTCTTATGTTAGAATGCTGTTCATCGACTTCAGCTCGGCATTCAACACCATCATCCCCCAACAGCTCATCCATAAACTGGACAGTCTGGGGCTGAACACCTCAATGTGTAACTGGCTGCTAGACTTCCTGACCGGGAGACCACAGACAGTACGGATCGGGAGTAACACATCTAGCACCATCACATTGAACACAGGGGCCCCACAAGGATGTGTGCTGAGCCCCCTTCTATTCACCCTGCTAACACACGACTGCACACCATCGTACAGCTCCAACCACTTCATCAAGTTTGCGGACGACACAACAGTGGTAGGTCTCATCAGCAACAACGATGAGACGGACTACAGGAACGAGGTGAGCCGCTTGGCCTTGTGGTGCGGACACAACAATCTCACTCTCAACGTGGAGAAGACAAAGGAGATTGTCGTGGACTTCAGGAAGAGGGATGCACAACATGCCCCTCTGACCATCAACAGCACCGCAGTGGAGAGAGTGGACAGCACCAAGTTCCTGGGAGTGCACGTCTCAAAGGACCTGTCCTGGAGCAGGAACACTGCAGCACTGGCGAAGAAGGCTCACCAGCGCCTCTACTTTCTCCGCAAGCTGAAAAGGGCTGGAGCTTCAACCTCCATCATGTGCACCTTCTACAGAGGTGCCATAGAAAGTGTCCTGACCAGCTGCATCACTGTGTGGTTTGGTGCATGCACTGCATCCTGCCGCAAGAGCCTCCAGCGCATCGTGAAAGCAGCTGAGAAGATCGTCGGCACCTCCTTGCCCTCACTGCAGGACTTACACAGCAAACGCCTCACTCGGAAAGCCCACCGCATGGCAGGTGATCCCACACACCCACTACACAGCCGCTTTAGACTGCTGCCATCAGGGAGGAGACTGAGGAGTCTCCAGGCTCGTACCAGCAGACTGAGAGACAGCTCTGTTCATCAGGCAGTCAGAATGCTAAACACTCTGCCTGCTCTGCCTCCCCTCCCATTTGAACTGCCTTAACACAAAAAACTTTCTCACACATTACCACTCAACACAAAGTTTTTAACACTGGACTCTGTGTCATCAAACGGGTTATTCACTAAACTCTCGGTCATGTGTTCATTCAGTTTGCACTACTTCTCATATTTGCACTAATGTTTGTATTACATTACTGCCTATAGTCATACTACTGTTTACATTCACTGTTTACATTTATTAATACTGTTTACATTTATTACTACTGCTTTACATTTATTACTACTGTTTACATTTACACTACTTTTATCTACACTACTGCAGATACATATACAGCATTCTCTGACTAGCCTTATCTAAGGATGCCAAATGTGCCTTATGTGCCTTACTTCATATGCCACTTTGCCTCTATACCAACATCAACTACCTCATACATATACTGTGTACATCAACTTATATGCTGCTGTGCCACTCTTTGCAAATGTCAACGCTAGAAACTTCAGTTTATTTTATAGATTTACGTTTTTATACTTTTCATACTACTATGCAAAAACTCAGGACAGTATTACACTTTTATTATTTCATTTTATGCTTATGTTCATTGGGTGTTTGGTGTTTTAGGGGTGTTTGGTGTTTCAGTGTTGGTGTAAATTTTCATACTTTTATACTATTATGAAAAAACTCAGGACAGTGTTACACTTTTTTACTATTTTATGCTTATGTTATTAAATGTTTTAGTGTTTAGTGTTTAGATGGTTACTGTTGCACCGAGGGACTGAGAGAAACGCAATTTTGGTCCTGTGTATGTCCTGTACATATTGCAGTTCTGACAATAAAGTTGACTTTGACTTTGACTTTGACTCTCTTCACCTCTACTACATTCTTTGCCAGCTCCTCCTTCAGGATCACCCCTACTCAATTTCTCTTTCTATCCACACCATGGTAAAACAGTTTGAACCGTGCTCCAATATTTCGACCCTTGCTGCCCTTCCACTTGGTCTCTTGGACACATAAAACATCTACCTTTCTTCTCTGCATCATGTCAGCCAGCTCTCTACCTTTGCCTGTCATTGTCCCCACATTTAGAGTTGCAACCCTCAGTCCTACATTCTTCACTTTCCTCCTCTCCCTCTGTCTCCTGACATGTTTCCCTCCTCGGGGTCTTCGACTAACAGTAGCACAATTTCCGCCGGCACCCTGTTTGTCAACAGCACCGGTGGCGGACGTTGTTAACCCGGGCCTCGACCGATCCGGTATGGTTTCACTTTGATGAACTCGCATTATGGTTTTGGCAAAAGTGTTTGACATCGGATCCCCTTCCTGACACAACCCTCACCATTTACCCGGGCTTGGGACCGGCACAAGAGATTCACTGGCTTGTGCTCCCTAGTGGCTGGTACTGGAGCAAGTACAAGGAGTAAAACATACTTTAACTTTATGCTTTATTTTTATACTTTATTAACTTTTCCACAATTTACACAATGACATAGCTCGTAGTTTTTAATTAATAAACAATAATTACCCCACCCCACACACACACTTTACAACTATCTGGTATTTTCGTTTGTCTTAAATTGTGAAAAATGTCAATAAATCTTTTAATTCATGTTTTAGTTTTATAAAAGATCAGCTCTTTGGAACTCAGGTTTGATCGCATTGGGGGAGTGGTGGTGCTTTAGACTGAAGACTGAAGCTCAGAGAAGATGAGGTTTTTTTTCAGTCATGGCCCCCAAATTTGGAATAATCTGCTCCTCAACATCAGGCAGGCCACCTGCTGTTTTTAAATCTCGTCTAAAAACTAAATGGTATTCTCTGGCATTTCACACAGTGTGATTTGATTTATTTATTTTTTTCTGTGTTTTATGTTATTCTTTGATGATTTTAATAAATTTTCATTACTATAAAATAAAATCTCCAATACATTACCTTACTCTCATTGTTTTTTGTTAAGCTCTTTGGTAGCAGCTTCTGTTTTAAGTGTGCTTTTTAAATAAAGTTGACAACTTTAAAATATCACCCCTAGTGGTCACAACAGCCCCCTCCAACAAACTTAAAATGGCCCATGGGCCACCAGTTGATAATCACAGTTGTAGCAGGTTGTCGTGGCTCTGAACACTTAAAGGCATAAAAATGACTCTTTTGATCATAAAGGTTGCAACCCCCTGGTCTAGAATAAGACTGCTTCTATCCTTTAACATGAGGTGTTGGTTTAATAAAAAATATATTTTTCATTAATTGAATCTAATTAATGAATCAGAATTATATTCTTGTTACACATTCTGCACAAACAAATGACCCGTTTGAGTTTCCACTGCGTAATTTTCTTGAAATAATTGATAAATCATGTTTTCATTATTATCTGTCCCATTTGTTTTCATCCACCCATTAGATGTGTTGGAGTGGTGCCACTTCAATAAGCCCCATGACAATAACCCAACAAACTATCTTTAAAAATCAACTTGTGTAATTTTACTCCAGAGAAATAATGTGGAGAACCGTCAGAGGACACATATCCATGTTTGAAAATAATAAACTAGTACTGGTCAATCAGGAAAAATAAGAAATCATCAAAACTTTTGGCAAATGAAGAAATGACGCCAACTGTTTACTAAAAATCAAAGAAAATATGTCATTCAGGATGAGACAGAAATCAATGCTGGGATGTGGTAGCTTGAGTTGAGCAGTGACACGCTGTGATTGTGAGACAGGACTGAGGAGCTGTGGGTTCCAGTTTGATGCACGTCCACTCACTGAAAGGTTCTACATTATTTCAGCTTGAAGCTGTGGGTGATTTTCAGAAATGTGTTTATCAGAACGTTCGTTTTCTCTTAGAGATACACTTGGAAACTCATTGTGAACATAATGTCAAGACCCCGCTCAAAATACTGGCTTTCTGACAACAAAATAACCACTAAAACCAGCTTGGCTAAACAACCAATCACAGCAAAAATAAAATGGAGCATTCAACCTACAAGCTAAGCTCGAGACAACTTTCAGTGAAAAGATGAAATCCCCCTCGTTGGAACAACTTCAAAGTTCCTGCTGCACGTCAGAGTGAAGAGCACGAGCAATTTTTGAGAAACACGAATCAACCCTCCCACTAAAAGTGCAACTGTTTGGCAAACGGTTGAACTGGAAGGATGGGTCTGACAAAAAGAAAAAAATGCTGAAATCTGTAACAGTATGTTACAGGCCCGTAACTTAATCATAAGTATCATCCTGGGTCTGTGACAGACCTAACAGCTGTTTTTAATAAAGCTGTTGTGTTTGGAGCATTTCATGGGAGTTAAAGCTGGGGTATGTAAGATTGTAATGTAGTCTGTAACTTTTCAAACAATATATATTTTAACATATTTCTTCACTCTGTCACTAGATTGATGTTAGAGAGGTAATCTCTGAAAAAACTAAAAAAAAATATTGTCCCCTTGCTTCTCCAGGTGGTAAATAAGCATTTCTAAAAAGAAAAAGTGACCCGCCATTTTCCAGCCAATAAAAACAAAGTTTGTAACCAGCCAATAAAAACCGAGCTTGAATTTGAATCAGCCAATAAAAACAGAGCTTGAATTCAAATTTCAACAGACCACAAGGGGGCAGAGCCATATATGGCTCTGAGGGGGAGGGATCAGAATGCTTTGCTTGTTGAAATTTTTTCTAAGTGCTGCAGTTCTACAGAAACTGCAGACTGAACCTTTAATGTTTCGTAAAGAAGTGGTATTGACTTCATCGGTCTTATGATTAATACAGGGGTTACATAATAATGTGACAGAGTTGGCACTAAGAGACTTGTGATGTGCTGTCCTCAGCTTTTACTAAGCCTGAGATGCTCAGCCAGAGAAGTCATAACACCATTTGGCATTTCTTTCAAATTACAAGCAAATATTTATTCCATATTTGACTCACTGTGGCTTTGTGGAAGAATTGACGAGACATAAACACGTCACGTCATTTAAAGAGCTTTTCTGCTTCTGTTCATTCAGTGGTCCGTAAAGAAAATCATCTGATCGTAAACGAGGCTTAAAGTTTAGTGCAACTTCGCTTGAATGCAATCGCTTCAGCTGATGATTCATAATAAGAATAATATTGCATTATGCACAGAAAAGTTTAATTTGTCTGTCAACAACTGGATGAAATTAACGTTGTTTGCATAATGAACTCAACTCATGTGAAGTCTTTACAACTTTGATTTCTTTTCTTGTCATCCTGCAATCTCATTTTGTCTCCTTCCAGCCGTAATGGGACAAGACTGAAGAATTAACACTTGTAACTTTTAATCTAGAGGTTCTTACGCTTTATGGGCAACGACAGCTTGCTGAAGGGTTGCGACTGACAGTAATGTCATGGATTTAATTGCAAACATCAGATCATCACAGCAGGCATGTTGTGGTTTTAAGGTACTTTGTAAATGAAAAAGGGGGAAATGACCTGGAGTAACTTTCATGCAGCTGAGGTTAATAAAACACACAACCTCAATCAGATCACACAATCTGCACAAATAAATCAGCCGTATTATTTGCCATGTGAAGCTTTTTTTTTTTTTTTTGTATTTAAAGCTTGAAAAGGCATAAAGATGTCAGTTTTATTTAGGTATTTCTAATTTGCTGGTATTACTAATACCTGCTCTTTTTATTCGGGTCGGGTTTTTAAAATAACCATGACTCATGATGACCTTATTTGACCATGGGGCTGGCGTGGAAATGTACTTGGATGCGCACATATTCACGTTCAGTTCAGTTTTGATACATACGGGGTTTTGCGTGGATAGTGACGTAAGCAAGGTTTTTGTGCGCACGCACGGTTGATACATGAGGCCCCAGGTTTATTTTGTATTTGTTTATTCAACACCACAAACTGTATGTCACAAACACTGATAATTAAATTGAACAATATTAAAAACACGTAAACCGAACTGTTAACTACATTAAAGCTGGGGTATGTAAGATTGTAATGTAGTCTGTAACTTTTCAAACAATATATATTTTAACATATTTCTTCACTCTGTCACTAGATTGATGTTAGAGAGGTAATCTCTGAAAAAACTAAAAAAAATATTGTCCCCTTGCTTCTCCAGGTGGTAAATAAGCATTTCTAAAAAGAAAAAGTGACCCGCCATTTTCCAGCCAATAAAAACAAAGTTTGTAACCAGCCAATAAAAACCGAGCTTGAATTTGAATCAGCCAATAAAAACAGAGCTTGAATTCAAATTTCAACAGACCACAAGGGGGCAGAGCCATATATGGCTCTGAGGGGGAGGGATCAGAATGCTTTGCTTGTTGAAATTTTTCTAAGTGCTGCTGTTCTACAGAAACTGCAGACTGAACCTTTAATGAAATGGAGTTTGCTCTGTTTTCAGCCTGGTCCCACATCCGAACCGGTCCGTTTGGTGAAACGACAGCTTCTCAATCTCAACCTCGCAGGAAAAAACTAAAACTAAAAACTCAGTTGGTTGTTGTGTGATCGAAGTAAACACAAGCAAACATTATTAAGAACGTTGATTTACCTGCTGTAAATCAGCTGATTATCACGGACTAAAGTCCGACATCATCACTCGGTTCTGGTCCACTCAGTTCTGGTCCACTCAGCATTTGGTGTGGAGCTTGTTAGATGAAGCGGGTCCCGTTTGGCGTCAAATCTGTCGACTCTTATCCAAAATTCAGCTTTAACTTGTTGTTACGTTGTGCTAGCTTAACTTTTAGCACAGAGGCAAAGAGCAGACTGAAGTAGCACGCATGCGCATTAGGTGAATGTCAAAAGTCACAGTGCCAACTAATGACTCGGCATGGTAACTACAGCAGATTCATGAGAAACCTGCGGACGCATGTAAACACTAGAATTTGCCCGTGTCAACGCAAATCTTTTCCTCTAATTAACATACCCAAAACCTCCGTCCCCCCACCCCCCTTCGTGTCCGTGTAAACAGGGCCTAAATGTGACGTCCTGCAAACAACAGCATCCAGACAGTGGATGGCATGGCACATTTCAGAAATAAACACACAGCATATCCATCCATTCATCAATTGTCTTTACCCGCTTCTTCCATTTCAGGTCACTGGTGTCCATCTCCAGCAGTCACTGTGCGAGAGGCGGGAGACACCCTGGACAGGTCCAAGTCCATCGCAGGGACACATGGAGACAAACAACCATTCACTCGCTTGTTACCAATCAGCCTAGCGTGCATGTTTTTGGTCTGTGGGAGGAAACTGTAGTACCCGGATGAACCCACGCATGCACAGAAAGAACATGCAAACTCCACCCAGAAAGGCACCCGGCTGGGATTTGATCTGGCAACCTTCTCGCTGAGAGGCAGCAGCTCTACTGAGCAACCGTGCCGCACCACATAGAACATGTGTTATTTATTAATTGGAACTCTTGTATTTGTTCTATTTCTTGTTTGTTTTTTCGTGTTTATTTATTTTAGTGTGTCAGAGTAAATTACACTTTTTTTTCCCAAGTGTTTTTTCTCCACAGGCCAGTAAATAATCTTTAATAGTACTAGTGTTAAAAATTAATGTTTTTTTCTCTGCTCTTGAATGCAATTACTTGGGTGTCTACCATAACGAATATACTTAAAATCTATAATAACACTACTGTATTCTGGAAATAATAGACTCTGACCCTTTCATCTCCCCCCCACTGAAACCATATTTAACATCAAACCATGTTGCCTTCACTGAACCTTGTAATATTGTTAATAATGCTTTGCCAATGCTTTTGGTTAATATTTAATTAAATAAAGACCAGATAAACAGCATACAAACCGCATTTTCTGTGGAACAACAGCAAAGCTCAGACTTATCTTTTGTTCTATTTCACCGTGTCTTTTCCGAAAGTTGTTTTGACATTTTAAGTGCACTTGGATTTAGAAATTAGGCATATACTAAAAAAATAAAATAATCATCCAATAATTTGCATGACCAGTAAATGTCGACTTTCATTTTGGTACTTTTGGAAAAGTATCAGTTTACAACACAGACATTCATAGTCATGCAAATTAGACTTGTATTTTTTACGTCATAGGTTAATGTTTACATTCAACCAGCTTGCTTGGTGTATGTGGTTGCAGTTGTCAAATAGTCTCAGTTTGACTGAAAAACATATCAGTTACAACAAAAAATCCATTCTCTGTTTACATTTATTAATACTGTTTACTTTTATTACTACTGCTTACATGTAATTACTACTGTTTACATTTATTTACACTACTCTAATATCTACACCACTGCTGGTACATATACAGTGTGCTCTGAACGGTCTTATTTAGGGATGCCCAATGTGCCTTACTGCATATGCCACTTTTTGCCTCTATAACAACATCAACTACTACCTCATACATATACTGTGTACATTGACTCATACGCTGCTTTGCCACTTTGCAAATGTCAATGCTAGAAACCTTTAGTTTATTTTAGTTATACTTTTTATACTCTTTTTTTATACCACTATGCAAAAAAAAAAAAACTCAGGACAGTGTTAGTTTTACTATTTTTATGCTTATGTCTATTATTATATGTTTCAGTGTTTCAATGTTTAGATGTTTACTGTTGCACCGAGGGACTGAGAGAAACGCAATTTCGGTCCTGTGTATGTCCTGCACTGTACATATTGCAGATCTGACAATAAAGTTGACTTTGACCTTTTGACCTTTGATAGGTCTGATGTTTTGTTGCCTAACTCTATCAGTCCTGGGGTTATTTAGTCGCTGAACTGTTAAAAATGTCACTGATTTTTTTTTTTTTTACAAAGCTGCCCTGACATTTCTCAAAGCAGCATACAAGAAACACGCTATATCAAAGGCCTATAGCATTCCTTGAAGGAACACATGCCAACCTTCCACAACAGTTTTATTTCCTTCTTTCTTTTTTTACAATCAACATGTGCATAATGGAGTTATACCAATTTTAGTCAAACCTTATAAATGACATTTTGCACATTGTAAGATCTTGAAAAATGTGATAACTATTCTCAGCTACTGCCAAAATTAGACCAATAAAACAAAATCTGACATAAGGTTTTAGATGTGCAACTAACATTCTGATAATTTCATTAAAATCCTTGTTCTTGAGATACGTTGTTGATAGACAGAGTTGATGCCAACAGATAATGCCAAAGTTTAAACATAAATACTGTTCAATATCTATAGTGCTTGACCTATAGACGATGCTCAAGCTCTTCTGCATCTAATTTAACTTAACATCTGCAAAGTTGTCAGTGTTATAGCCATTTTTATGCTTCCTGTGGTCTGAGCATGTCAGTCAGTTCTGTTCAGATGACAAGATATTTTACTAAAGCAGACAAAGGAATACACACGCATGGGCATGAACATGCACAATGAACAAATCAAAACCCTGAGTCCTTATATCACAAAAGGCAGCTGAGGTCAGTGCTTTTATTGGGAATGAAGTAGTCCTTTAAAGTTGCTCTTTCTGAAACAGCTGTTCCAGTGACAGCAGGTAATGGGTCTCTTCTCTCCGTCGGAACAGAAGGAGGGTGAAAGCAGAGCAAGAAATCACCCAAAAAATGAAAAATGGTGCAGTCAGCCAGCAGCTGCTGGGTCTGTTTGCTTGTTAGACACTAAATGTGAGGTTTAATTAGCTCAAAATATGTCCCAATATAATAAGCATGCAACTATGTTTGCCAAACTTATTTCAAACTTTAGTTCAGAAACTCACTTGCTTGTCAAACAAGTATAAAACTTTTTTTTTCTTACTCGTGGTGTTGTACTTCACCCCGTTAATATAAGCAGGGCAGGGTCTCTCCACAATCCTGCCGGTGCTGCTCCGCGGCCAGCAGGTTCCAATTTCATCCGTGGTGGCATTGCAATATATACCTAAGATGTGGAGGATGATATGAAAGAAAAGCAAAAGATGCTTTCATATCTCCACGATGCAATGCACAAAAAAGTGAACAATTGAAAAAAAAATAATAATAATAATAATAATAAATATGTATTTGTGAAACCACAGTATAGTAGTTTGAAGGGAAGATCTTCCTTAATTCAGGGAGTTGGATTATGGAATGACTTGGAGACAAAGGTTAAGGAAGCCAAGTCCATCTTTGTATTTAAGAGACTGGTCAAAATCGAATTTTTAAAGAAATATATATGAATGCATTTTAATGAGAAATGTATGAGAATTGGGAAATTGAATGAGTTATTTACTTTGTTTTGTTATTTACAGGAACTGTTTGTTTGAATTGTTTATTAAATAAGAAGCAGATTTAATAAGATTTTTTCTTCTCATCTTCTACCTTTCATTTTATATTTGTTTTTTCTAATTACACATATACAGTCTGCCAATTGTTATGTATTTCATTATTATAAAATGAATAAATAAATAAAAATAAATAAAGACATCTTACCATCAGTGCTCAGCAACGAGAATGATGCGTTTTCCCAAAAAGTGTCGTGAAAATGCTCCATCAAAGTGCAGTTCAAGTCCCCGAGCTCTCCCAGGATGATCTCATAGATGGTGGCGTCCATCGCTGTGTCTCAGATCCGCGTCAAGTTGGAGAGGAGCCGCGCGCGCCGAGCCCCGTGGTGATGATGATGGCGTGTTCAGTGTCTGGATGTGAGTCTGGATGTGAGTCTGGATGTGAGTCTGGATGTGAGGCTGGATGTGAGGCTGGATGTGAGGCTGGCGCGTCTTCTGGGAGAGCGCGTCCCAGCACGCGCCCAATCAGAGGCGCCGACGCGCTCGACAAGAGGAGCTCAGCTGACCACTTCAGGTACCGGCTGACATTTCACACCTGCCGCGCGCCTGTCAGCTTCACGCAGCGCGTGTTGGTGGACAGGTGCGCCGGACGCAGTCTGGAAAGAGAGAAAAGTAGCCTACAGCAGGTATAGTTTTAGCTTTGTTCCCATCAACACACAAAAATAAAAAGGGTGTATCTCCCCCCGCAGCAGAGCGACAATGTTTTTGCCTGTTGCATTTGTCTTTTAGTAAAATATCTCATGGATCACGGAACGAGTATTATTGCATCTTTCAGAATGTTGTCACTGCATGAGCATCTGCAACTGATTAACTTTTAGTCCCTTTTCAAGATGGCCGCCATGTCTAATCAACTGCAGGAAACACAAAAATGGCTACAGCTCTTACAGATGTTAACTCAAAAGTTTGTGACTTAGTGGCAGAAACTGATCCTCATCTTATACTCTGACCGCTATACTGATCGTGTGAGGTTTGCTTTATAAAACTGTGCCATTAACTACTGTATTGGAGTTGTTGCTCTGTCTGTTAGCAAAATATTTCATGATGCGCCACTGGACGGATGTTAAAGTTCATGCTCAATCATCCAGGTACCAAATCCAATAATGTTCAATCAGGTCATCTGGACAGTTTCTTTTTGGTAAAAAGACATTTTGCCCTATATCCGAAGGGCTTCATCAGTCTGAGGAGTCTCAAGTAAACTGTTTCTGCACCAAGTAGTACATGCCTTAAGTGGACCAACCAGTTTGCTGTAGATAAGATGGTTTCTGGGAGTGTCCTTGTCCCCCATCGACTCCTCCCAGGCAGTAGCCACAGCCAAAGTGGTTCAAGGCATTAAAGTTCATGCTCAATCATCCAGTTATCAAATCCAATAATGCTCCATCAGGTCATCTGCACAGTTTCTTTTTTTTTTTTTTTTTAAGACGTTTCACCCTCTATCCGAAGGGCTTCATCAGTCTGAGGAGTCCAAAGTAAACTGTTTTCCCACAAAGCAGTACACACCTTAAGTGGACCAACCAGTTTGCTGTAGATAATATTGTTTCTGGGAGTGTCCTGTCCCCCATTGGCTCCTCCCAGGCAGGCAGAAATAGCCAAAGTGGTTCAAGACATGAAAGTTCATGCTCAATCATCCAGGTACCAAATCCAATAATGCTCAGTCAGGTCATCTGGACAGTTTATTTTCAGTAGAAAGACATTTCAACCTCTATCCGAAGGGCTTCATCAGTCTGAGGAGTCCCAAGTAAACTGTTTCCCCACAAAGCAGTACACGCCTTAAGTGGACCAACCAGTTTGCTGTAGATAAGATGGTATCTGGGGATGTTCTGTCCACCATCAACTCCTCCATGGTAGGCAGCCACATCCAAAGACCAAAGTGGTTCAAGACATGAAAGTTCATGCTCAATCATCCAGGTATCAAATCCAATAATGCTCAGTCAGGTCATCTTGACAGTTTCTTTTTTTTTTTAAAAGACTTTTTGCCCTGTATCCGGAGGACTTCAGCAGTCTGAGGAGTCCCAAGTAAACTGTTTCCCCACAAAGCAGTACACGCCTTAAGTGGACTAAACAATTTGCTTTGGATAAGATGGTTTCTGGACTGTCCTGTCCCCCATCCACTCCTCGGATATAGGGCAAAATGTCTTTTTACTAAAAAGAAACTGTCCAGATGACCTGATTGAACAATATTGGACTGGACGGATGTTATTAAAACTTTTAGGAAATAATCAGTGGATGTGCGTAAAAAATTTATTACATTTTGAGGCCAACACAATTCAAGATGGCTGCTATAGCTAGCTGATTTCAGAAAACACAAAAATGGACATAACTAATACAGTATAGCTTTAGAAATATTGGGCTGAAAGCTAGAGTTGGCTGCAGTGGCTCTGCTGCCACTTTTGAGTCCAGCATGCAACAGGAAGGGAATCCAGCATCAACCAATTGCCACATCTTTCATGCAACTTTGCTCAATGTGGTGACCCCTGCAAAACAAAAACAATGAAATAACGTTTAAAACTGGAGTGCAGCTGCGCATCATCCCAATATTTACTTTAAATACTACACAGTGTCGTGTTTTTGCTTAAACCTCAGTGATAATGCCTGGGCTCCATCTTCACTGTTACCAGAATATTTCACAAACAACTTGACAGATTAATGAAACGTGTACATTTTCCAGTGGAGCAATATGTAATTCATTAACAAATTGTCACACTTTTAATGTGAATACAGTGTTTTATGTTAGTGTTAATTATGAGTAAACCTGTCAACTTTTTTTTAATTGTCATTTTATGACTTTTGCTGGAAGAAGAAAAAAAGCATGAGATGCAATAAAATGTACAGTTACATTACGTATCAAATGTACCTCAATGAAAATGACACACATTTGTCTAAATTAGAAAATCATCTTGCATGACAGTGTTATACATCATGTCCAGGGCCCAGTTTAATCTGAATGAACTTTTAACAGTTGTCTGTTTTTGGCTGTTCTGTTGTTAAGGGTCGCCACAACAAGTCTGCTTCATCTCACTCTGTCCTCACTCCATGTACTCTCTAACTGCATCCTTATTTGTCTTTTTCCTGGCGGCTGCATTTCTAACATCCTTCTACCAATGTACACTGTCCCTCATCTGGACATGTCCAAACCATCTCAGTCTGGTCTCTCTAACTTTATCTCCCAGTTGATCAACTTGTGTTGTACCTGATTATCTATTCCTATTATCCATCCTTGTCACTCCTAAGTAGAACCTCAGCATCAACCCTAAGAACTGCACCTTTGTTACCTCTGCTCCTTGTAGCCCCACTGTTCCACCTGCCTCCCATTCACACATACTCTTTTGTGCTAAAGCTGACTTTAATCCCTTTTCTGTCAAGTGTAAATATTTCACCTGTTCCCTGTTCTCACCACAGATCATAATGTCATCTGCAAGCATCATAGTCCACGAGGATTCCTGCCTGACCTCATCTGTTAGTTGGTCCATCACCAGAGCAAACAAGAAGGGGCTCAGAGCTGATCCTTGATGCATTCCCACCTCCACCTTGAAGCTATCTGTCACTCCTACAGCACATCTCACCACTGTCCTGCTGTGCTCACATGTCCTGTACCAGTCTAATGTATGTCTCTGTCACTCCAGATTTCCTCATGTAATACCACACCTCCTCACTCAGCACCCTGTCATGTGATTTTTCTAAATCCACAAAGACACAATGGAGTTCTTTCTGACCCTCTCTGTACTTCTCTATCAGCATTCTCAAAGCAAATATGGTGTATGTGGTGCTCTTTCTTGGCATGAAGCCATACTGCTGCAGATACAGATAGTCACCTCTTGACTAAGTCTAGCTTCCACAACTGAAGTGGCAATTTTAACATTTATTACTTTGCCCTGAAATATATTTCAGGCACTTGTAATTTAATTTTTGTAAGTCACAATCTGGGAGTGGCGGTGCAGAGGTTAGAGAAGGTGGACCTGCGATCGGAAGATCCCTGGTTCAACTCCTGGTACCGACAACATCAAAATGTGGGTGGGATAG
>JBBPBX010088176.1:0-14549 GCA_038048925.1 Garcialebias charrua
AACAGCAGGTTATAATTTTTTTTCAGTTCTTGGCATAAACCAACACAGACATGTTCCTGTTTTTAGTGTTTTACATGCTTTATATTAGTAGCTGTATTATGATGCGAAGCCATGGAGCTCCCAGGCGGGAGCTGAAACAGCTGCCGTAATCAGAGCGCCCAACCCGGCATGAAAAAGAAAAACACACCGCTGGCTGAAGCCCTGAGCTCGATGGAATGTCCGGCGTAAAACTGACCGCGGTTTAATGTGACGCATGTGGCATTACCCATGCCCTGAGAGCATGAATAAATTAAGTTTAACAACGCCACCCTGGGAATTTCACCCAGAGAGTACCTTATTACTTCAAGGCCACGCAGGTTCGCTTTGCACTGATTAAAACATCCGGGACAACTGTTCAAAAATAACAATGATAATTTATTTACAGTTACCTTAAAACATTCTTTATTTACATTATGTTCAA
The DNA here is from genome assembly GCA_038048925.1 of Garcialebias charrua. NCBI lineage: Eukaryota > Metazoa > Chordata > Actinopteri > Cyprinodontiformes > Rivulidae > Garcialebias > Garcialebias charrua. The sequence continues at coordinate 461 of JBBPBX010088176.1, forward strand.
CATTCTTTTTTTAATTATTTCATTCATTTTATCCCAACTAAATAACAGACCCAAAAACCCTTTAAACGACACTAAATTACTTCAATAAATACATACAGGTTACTTCAATAAATACAGCTTTGCACAACTATACAGTTCACCCTTCACTGGTTCTGGCACTCTCGACATGCCGTAGAAAGGGCAAGTGGCCGCACTGACGTCACACTCTACGTGCCACTGCAAGGGGAACACAGCTGACGACACCACAGTCCATGTTCATAAAGCAGCAGTTTCCGGAAACAGAGCAGCAGTAGTCCCGATGTGGGGAGACCTAAAGAAAGTTAATTAATAACTACTCTCCATATAGCTGCCACAAAATAAAGCTTACAATGACAATTGTTTCCTTACCTGCTGGTCCTCACAACCATATACACACACACACGTACACACACATCCTCGTAGCCGGAGGGAGGGAAGAAGCCCAGCACCGCAGCGCTCTACCTATAATCACACAGACTTATCATTTCTGACCCACAATCAGCTATAGTACAACGAGAGAAAGAACACCTACCGTGCAGCAGTCAAACAGCCCGTACCACACTCAATGACTGGTTGCCTTTACGGCCAAAACCCGTGGGACACCATGACGGTCAGAACCCACGGCACCAGCCACACGGCGAAGTGTGAAGACGACCCTGTCTGCCCGCATGCAGAGCAGCTGCTCTTATACCACGCCCACTCTAACAACCAGACATTCGCACCTGGAACCCATCAGCCTGATCAGGCATCATTCTCTACTGCTACATTCTACCTCCACCTTTTGTATCGGCGACCCGACGATAATCCATTAAAACTGATCCCATCAGCTCCTAAGACCAGAGCTAAAATCTCAAAAACCCCTGAAGGGAAACCAACACGTGGCAGCCACCATTTCATGACTCCACAAACTTTAATTACTAGGACCAAGCATCCACAGGTCCAACCAAAGCGGTAGCACCTCAGTGCTCCTCAAAAACACGTGGCAGCCATCATGTCATGACTCCACAAAAGTTATTACCGGAAGCTATCCAACACTTCCACAACTGGTCTTTAACAGTCCCAGTCGAACACGTGGCAGCCATCATTTCATGACTCCACAAACTTCTCAATATTACCAGGACCAAGCATCCACAGGTCCAACCAAAGCGGTAGCACCTCAGTGCCCCTCAGAACACGTGGCAGCCATCATCTCATGACTACACAAACCTCAATATTACCGGAAGCTATCCAACACTTCCACCAACTGGTCTTTAACAGTCCCAGTCGAACACGTGGCAGCCATCATGTCATGACTCCACAAATTTAAGAAGCTATCCTAAAATCCGGACATTATAAGAGGGAGCTCCTGAAGACTCTCTCCCCCCCAAGTGACCAATCCAAAGAAATGCTTGGGCAGCCACCTCACATGCTCTCATCCACCACTTCATTCAACCTTATACCCATCCTACCCCTAAAGATGGACACTTCCTATCTCTAGGCACAAAATCAATCTCGCTGCTTCAGGGAGACTGGACATAGGAGGGCATAAGGCAATACTGAAGAAGTAGACCGTTGCATCTAAGCCGGCCTGCCCCAGTCTTAACCGTTCATGGTCAACTCTTTTAAGTTCCTGAATTTCTGCCATAACGACCAGTTTCATCCACCCACCACTTTAAAGATTTGCTGAAACCACCACTGCTCTGCTTCCGGACCGGCCAATCTGCACACAAAACACAAAAAAACATAAACCAAAGAAAAAAACACACAAAACACCAATACTGTAAATTTCAAACAACTACTGGTCCCGGATGTTCATAAAAAGCAAATGCAAACACCCTACCAACAACGCCAAAAATGTGGCATTACTCATGCCCTGAGAGCATGAATAAATTAAGTTTAACAACGCCACCCTGGGAATTTCACCCAGAGAGTACCTTATTACTTCAAGGCCACGCAGGTTCGCTTTGCACTGATTAAAACATCCGGGACAACTGTTCAAAAATAACAATGATAATTTATTTACAGTTACCTTAAAACATTCTTAATTTACATTATGTTCAACATTCTTTTTTTAATTATTTCATTCATTTTATCCCAACTAAACAGACCCAAAAACCCTTTAAACGACACTAAATTACTTCAATAAATACATACAGGTTACTTCAATAAATACAGCTTTGCACAACTATACAGTTCACCCTTCACTGGTTCTGGCACTCTCGACATGCCGTAGAAAGGGCAAGTGGCCGCACTGACGTCACACTCTACGTGCCACTGCAAGGGGAACACAGCTGACGACACCACAGTCCATGTTCATAAAGCAGCAGTTTCCGGAAACAGAGCAGCAGTAGTCCCGATGTGGGGAGACCTAAAGAAAGTTAATTAATAACTACTCTCCATATAGCTGCCACAAAATAAAGCTTACAATGACAATTGTTTCCTTACCTGCTGGTCCTCACAACCATATACACACACACACGTACACACACATCCTCGTAGCCGGAGGGAGGGAAGAAGCCCAGCACCGCAGCGCTCTACCTATAATCACACAGACTTATCATTTCTGACCCACAATCAGCTATAGTACAACGAGAGAAAGAACACCTACCGTGCAGCAGTCAAACAGCCCGTACCACACTCAATGACTGGTTGCCTTTACGGCCAAAACCCGTGGGACACCATGACGGTCAGAACCCACGGCACCAGCCACACGGCGAAGTGTGAAGACGACCCTGTCTGCCCGCATGCAGAGCAGCTGCTCTTATACCACGCCCACTCTAACAACCAGACATTCGCACCTGGAACCCATCAGCCTGATCAGGCATCATTCTCTACTGCTACACGCAGATGTGTTTATATAGCTCTGCTCTGCAAACATTGAACGTTGTTGTCTTGCGGAGTGTAAAATATTTCCGTGACACAACGCACATGTTACGATGAAAAGTCGGTTAGCTGCTAGCATGCACTCACCAGTGTTGTCCGAATCGATCTTGCGACAAGAACAAGCAGCTCCATGTAAGCAATCCATCTTGCAACAGGAACAAGCGTCCAGCTCCATGTAAACAATCCATGAACAAACGACCCGCTCTTTCCAAACGATGTCAAAACAAACCCAACAGAGTACTCAGTCAGCCCCTCACGCTTGTAGCTGCCTGCAAACTATGAACTGGATTTCCTGAATGTGAGGCGGGTCTTGTTACTCTGGGTTCATGAGACACGCCTCCGTTCAGGAAATCCATTCCATAGTTTGAAGCCAACGTGCATCATGGGTTGGATCGATACGTAAACAAGGCTGGTATCGGTATGTGCCATGAGCATTGGTTCCGCTTCTGCTCGGAGGGCGGGCCAGGGTCCATCTTACACGGGCACGGGCCCGTGAGTAGAACCGCCACAGACTTTGGCTTCTCTGAAGACAAACCGCTAAAATATAAAGTTTTAAATGGCTAAATTGGACGGATGCGTTTGCATCTTCGTCCATTGTATCAATGTGCGCAGTTGACGGAGTCTGTGTCTGACGTCATAATCGCGCGACGGGAAAATCCATATTTATCATGTAAAAAAAAGGCGCTAATTTTAAACTATTTTTGAGAGGAATTTTAATTAATTTAACATTGTTTTAGCAAAAACGATCAGAGGTCAATCTTAATATATATATATATATGTTGTGCCATTTTATGGAAAGTTAAAAGATGATGTCAGTGGAGCTTTAACCTCCATATGTACAAAGTGACTCACCTACACCCAAGTTCCTCAGTTCTAGGACTGGAAAGCACCTTGCATGGTAGTCTGCCACTACCGGTGTATGAATGTGTGTAGCATTCAATGTGTGTAGCACTTTGAGATTTTCACTAATGAAAAGTGCGTTATAAATTGAATTCATTATTATTATTATTATTATTCTAGATGTACATTCATCGATTGATGTCTGAAAGTTTCAATAAAGTCTGTCCACTTGTTCATGAAATATATTTTACTAACAATATTACTCTTTAATCTTATTTCTTAGCGTGATAAATATGTTTCAAATCCCCTCGTTCAGCACGAGTTTCGTGTCTTAACTGTAGGCAAGTTTTCTGAAAGAAAAGTGTGTTTTCTGTCTTCAGTACTTCATCTATTGCTGCATTCTGGGACTGGTCTCGTGCTCAGTGTTCCTGAGGATAAACTATGAGTTGAAGATGGTGGTGATGTTGGTTGCCGTGGTGATCTACAACATCATCATCCTCCAGACACACGCCTCCCTGCTGGATGGTTTCAGCAAAGCTATGTACTCCACTGATAGACTGGACAGGTAGGAGCACGCCACACATTATGAACAAGAAAAAGCCCACCTAACACTAATATGATGCATTTACAACCCCTCATCCATGGTTGACCCTTCAGACTGGGATCAGCTGATGCCTGGAGGCTGAAGGGTCAACCATGGATGAGGGGTTGTAAATGCATCATATTAGTGTTAGGTGGGCTTTTTCTTGTTCATAATGTGTGGCGTGCTCCTACCTGTCCAGTCTATCAGTGGAGTACATAGCTTTGCTGAAACCATCCAGCAGGGAGGCGTGTGTCTGGAGGATGATGATGTTGTAGATCACCACGGCAACCAACATCACCACCATCTTCAACTCATAGTTTATCCTCAGGAACACTGAGCACGAGACCAGTCCCAGAATGCAGCAATAGATGAAGTACTGAAGACAGAAAACACACTTTTCTTTCAGAAAACTTGCCTACAGTTAAGACACGAAACTCGTGCTGAACGAGGGGATTTGAAACATATTTATCACGCTAAGAAATAAGATTAAAGAGTAATATTGTTAGTAAAATATATTTCATGAACAAGTGGACAGACTTTATTGAAACTTTCAGACATCAATCGATGAATGTACATCTAGAATAATAATAATAATAATAATGAATTCAATTTATAACGCACTTTTCATTAGTGAAAATCTCAAAGTGCTACACACATTGAATGCTACACACATTCATACACCGGTAGTGGCAGACTACCATGCAAGGTGCTTTCCAGTCCTAGAACTGAGGAACTTGGGTGTAGGTGAGTCACTTTGTACATATGGAGGTTAAAGCTCCACTGACATCATCTTTTAACTTTCCATAAAATGGCACAACATATATATATATATATTAAGATTGACCTCTGATCGTTTTTGCTAAAACAATGTTAAATTAATTAAAATTCCTCTCAAAAATAGTTTAAAATTAGCGCCTTTTTTTTACATGATAAATATGGATTTTCCCGTCGCGCGATTATGACGTCAGACACAGACTCCGTCAACTGCGCACATTGATACAATGGACGAAGATGCAAACGCATCCGTCCAATTTAGCCATTTAAAACTTTATATTTTAGCGGTTTGTCTTCAGAGAAGCCAAAGTCTGTGGCGGTTCTACTCACGGGCCCGTGCCCGTGTAAGATGGACCCTGGCCCGCCCTCCGAGCAGAAGCGGAACCAATGCTCATGGCACATACCGATACCAGCCTTGTTTACGTATCGATCCAACCCATGATGCACGTTGGCTTCAAACTATGGAATGGATTTCCTGAACGGAGGCTTGTCTCATGAACCCAGAGTAACAAGACCCGCCTCACATTCAGGAAATCCAGTTCATAGTTTGCAGGCAGCTACAAGCGTGAGGGGCTGACTGAGTACTCTGTTGGGTTTGTTTTGACATCGTTTGGAAAGAGCGGGTCGTTTGTTCATGGATTGTTTACATGGAGCTGGACGCTTGTTCCTGTTGCAAGATGGATTGCTTACATGGAGCTGCTTGTTCTTGTCGCAAGATCGATTCGGACAACACTGGTGAGTGCATGCTAGCAGCTAACCGACTTTTCATCGTAACATGTGCGTTGTGTCACGGAAATATTTTACACTCCGCAAGACAACAACGTTCAATGTTTGCAGAGCAGAGCTATATAAACACATCTGCGTGTAGCAGTAGAGAATGATGCCTGATCAGGCTGATGGGTTCCAGGTGCGAATGTCTGGTTGTTAGAGTGGGCGTGGTATAAGAGCAGCTGCTCTGCATGCGGGCAGACAGGGTCGTCTTCACACTTCGCCGTGTGGCTGGTGCCGTGGGTTCTGACCGTCATGGTGTCCCACGGGTTTTGGCCGTAAAGGCAACCAGTCATTGAGTGTGGTACGGGCTGTTTGACTGCTGCACGGTAGGTGTTCTTTCTCTCGTTGTACTATAGCTGATTGTGGGTCAGAAATGATAAGTCTGTGTGATTATAGGTAGAGCGCTGCGGTGCTGGGCTTCTTCCCTCCCTCCGGCTACGAGGATGTGTGTGTACGTGTGTGTGTGTGTATATGGTTGTGAGGACCAGCAGGTAAGGAAACAATTGTCATTATAAGCTTTATTTTGTGGCAGCTATATGGAGAGTAGTTATTAATTAACTTTCTTTAGGTCTCCCCACATCGGGACTACTGCTGCTCTGTTTCCGGAGACTGCTGCTTTATGAACATGGACTGTGGTGTCGTCAGCTGTGTTCCCCTTGCAGTGGCACGTAGAGTGTGACGTCAGTGCGGCCACTTGCCCTTTCTACGGCATGTCGAGAGTGCCAGAACCAGTGAAGGGTGAACTGTATAGTTGTGCAAAGCTGTATTTATTGAAGTAACCTGTATGTATTTATTGAAGTAATTTAGTGTCGTTTAAAGGGTTTTTGGGTCTGTTAGTTGGGATAAAATGAATGAAATAATTAAAAAAAGAATGTTGAACATAATGTAAATAAAGAATGTTTTAAGGTAACTGTAAATAAATTATCATTGTTATTTTTGAACAGTTGTCCCGGATGTTTTAATCAGTGCAAAGCGAACCTGCGTGGCCTTGAAGTAATAAGGTACTCTCTGGGTGAAATTCCCAGGGTGGCGTTGTTAAACTTAATTTATTCATGCTCTCAGGGCATGAGTAATGCCACATTTTTGGCGTTGTTGGTAGGGTGTTTGCATTTGCTTTTTATGAACATCCGGGACCAGTAGTTGTTTGAAATTTACAGTATTGGTGTTTTGTGTGTTTTTTCTTTGGTTTATGTTTTTTTGTGTTTTGTGTGCAGATTGGCCGGTCCGGAAGCAGAGCAGTGGTGGTTTCAGCAAATCTTTAAAGTGGTGGGTGGATGAAACTGGTCGTTATGGCAGAAATTCAGGAACTTAAAAGAGTTGACCATGAACGGTTAAGACTGGGGCAGGCCGGCTTAGATGCAACGGTCTACTTCTTCAGTATTGCCTTATGCCCTCCTATGTCCAGTCTCCCTGAAGCAGCGAGATTGATTTTGTGCCTAGAGATAGGAAGTGTCCATCTTTAGGGGTAGGATGGGTATAAGGTTGAATGAAGTGGTGGATGAGAGCATGTGAGGTGGCTGCCCAAGCATTTCTTTGGATTGGTCACTTGGGGGGGAGAGAGTCTTCAGGAGCTCCCTCTTATAATGTCAGGATTTTAGGATAGCTTCTTAAATTTGTGGAGTCATGACATGATGGCTGCCACGTGTTCGACTGGGACTGTTAAAGACCAGTTGGTGGAAGTGTTGGATAGCTTCCGGTAATATTGAGGTTGAGGTTTGTGTAGTCATGAGATGATGGCTGCCACGTGTTCTGAGGGGCACTGAGGTGCTACCGCTTTGGTTGGACCTGTGGATGCTTGGTCCTGGTAATATTGAGAAGTTTGTGGAGTCATGAAATGATGGCTGCCACGTGTTCGACTGGGACTGTTAAAGACCAGTTGTGGAAGTGTTGGATAGCTTCCGGTAATAACTTTTGTGGAGTCATGACATGATGGCTGCCACGTGTTTTTGAGGAGCACTGAGGTGCTACCGCTTTGGTTGGACCTGTGGATGCTTGGTCCTAGTAATTAAAGTTTGTGGAGTCATGAAATGGTGGCTGCCACGTGTTGGTTTCCCTTCAGGGGTTTTTGAGATTTTAGCTCTGGTCTTAGGAGCTGATGGGATCAGTTTTAATGGATTATCGTCGGGTCGCCGATACAAAAGGTGGAGGTAGAATGTAGCAGTAGAGAATGATGCCTGATCAGGCTGATGGGTTCCAGGTGCGAATGTCTGGTTGTTAGAGTGGGCGTGGTATAAGAGCAGCTGCTCTGCATGCGGGCAGACAGGGTCGTCTTCACACTTCGCCGTGTGGCTGGTGCCGTGGGTTCTGACCGTCATGGTGTCCCACGGGTTTTGGCCGTAAAGGCAACCAGTCATTGAGTGTGGTACGGGCTGTTTGACTGCTGCACGGTAGGTGTTCTTTCTCTCGTTGTACTATAGCTGATTGTGGGTCAGAAATGATAAGTCTGTGTGATTATAGGTAGAGCGCTGCGGTGCTGGGCTTCTTCCCTCCCTCCGGCTACGAGGATGTGTGTGTACGTGTGTGTGTGTAGTATATGGTTGTGAGGACCAGCAGGTAAGGAAACAATTGTCATTGTAAGCTTTATTTTGTGGCAGCTATATGGAGAGTAGTTATTAATTAACTTTCTTTAGGTCTCCCCACATCGGGACTACTGCTGCTCTGTTTCCGGAGACTGCTGCTTTATGAACATGGACTGTGGTGTCGTCAGCTGTGTTCCCCTTGCAGTGGCACGTAGAGTGTGACGTCAGTGCGGCCACTTGCCCTTTCTACGGCATGTCGAGAGTGCCAGAACCAGTGAAGGGTGAACTGTATAGTTGTGCAAAGCTGTATTTATTGAAGTAACCTGTATGTATTTATTGAAGTAATTTAGTGTCGTTTAAAGGGTTTTTGGGTCTGTTTAGTTGGGATAAAATGAATGAAATAATTAAAAAAAGAATGTTGAACATAATGTAAATTAAGAATGTTTTAAGGTAACTGTAAATAAATTATCATTGTTATTTTTGAACAGTTGTCCCGGATGTTTTAATCAGTGCAAAGCGAACCTGCGTGGCCTTGAAGTAATAAGGTACTCTCTGGGTGAAATTCCCAGGGTGGCGTTGTTAAACTTAATTTATTCATGCTCTCAGGGCATGGGTAATGCCACATGCGTCACATTAAACCGCGGTCAGTTTTACGCCGGACATTCCATCGAGCTCAGGGCTTCAGCCAGCGGTGTGTTTTTCTTTTTCATGCCGGGTTGGGCGCTCTGATTACGGCAGCTGTTTCAGCTCCCGCCTGGGAGCTCCGTGGCTTCGCATCATAATACAGCTACTAATATAAAGCATGTAAAACACTAAAAACGGGAACATGTCTGTGTTGGTTTATGCCAAGAACTGAAAAAAAATTATAACCTGCTGTTTACTCGAAATAACTTTGGCTTCTCTGAAACATAAAGTTTTAAATGGCTAAATCGGACGGATGCGTTTGCATCTTCGTCTGTGTCTGACGTCATAATCGCGCGACGGGAAAATAGTATTTATCATGTAAAAAAAAGGCGCTAATTTTAAACTATTTTTGAGAGGAATTTTAATTAATTTAACATTGTTTTAGCAAAAACGATCAGAGGTCAATCTTAATATATATATATATGTTGTGCCATTTTATGGAAAGTTAAAAGATGATGTCAGTGGAGCTTTAAATTTGGTGTGGTAGTACATGGGAGTGCTTCACAAGTCATAGTCTGAGGGCTACACATTCTGCAACATCTTTGCCTACAACTTCGGCATTAGCTGTTGGAGTTAACACCATCTTTGTTAGCAAAATATCTCATGAACTAACCAACAGATGGTAGTGAACTTTGAGAAAGTAATGATTGTATGTTAAAGACTCACTAACTCTTGCACCCAGTCCAAGGTCGCCACCACAAGTAGCTGACCTTAGCAAACACTAAATTGGCTCTAACTCTACTGAGCTCCAGTTTGATGTGGTAGTAACTGAGACTGATCCACAAGACGATCTCCGAGCACGTCTCACATTGTTGCATAACGTCGAGCTCGGTTTAAATGTGGCCTAAGAGGTGGTGGACAGTTGTGTTCTGATAGTGCCGTCACTTACCGGAAGATAAAACTTGTTTTTGTCCCAGTCGTCTTCTGCACTGTCCGTCAGGCTGTTGTTGGATAGGTTCACGATGAGGGGAGCAGTTGGCAGGATGTCGTCCATCGATCCTCCGCGATCCTCCATGAAGAACTAACAGACACATCAGACAGGATGAGGGGTTCAAGCGGCAACACGTCAGTACGCTCAGACAGGCCGTCGATGTGAAAACGAGATGGTTTACAGAAACACTAAATATTGCAGTTCAGTGAACTTTTCCCAGATTTGTTTAAAAAAAAAAGTCAGATCTGGATCACGAGAGAGTAATTATTTTGATCTGCAGCTATTGTAAGGTTTGACACCTTTAGATGTGAAGAGAACTTAAAAATAGTTTCTATCAGATTTGTATCTTCTCTACTCTTAACACAATCTTTTCATTATGAGCCTTTTCTGTCCTATTTTTACTTTCCTTATAACACATAAGCTGAGGAGACCAGCTGCACCAGCAATAGAGTGATTTTTCACCTTTATATTGGAGTTAAAATGATTTTACTCATAGTGGTCAAGATTTTATTCATTTGCTATTTTCTGTCCAGCAATAAATGTGAAATTAAGTCACATAAAAATCACTTAATTAACAAACAGAAGGAGACCAAACTTTGATCTGGTTCAAAAATAATAATATTGTGTGTGTAAAGAAACACACAACAGATTGCTGGTGAAGATTCTCAGTCGTCCAGGACATGATAAATCAAAAAGGCGTTCAATACAAGTCCAGTTGATCTTGTTTTGAACGCCTTTTTGACACAACGGATTCCAGCTCGTCTTTGTGGGGGCAGCTGTAGCTGAGTGGTTAAAGCATTGTCCAGCAAAAAATAGCGACTTATAGGCAGAAAATCATGGTAATTTAAATGTTTTATTTGGTGGTAATTTTACATCCTGGTTCATCCAGATCAGTTAGTATTTCCTGATACTTAAAATGCTAAAACAAAAACTAGGTTTGCTTTTATTTTTCCCATGGCTGTATGTAAAATCTTTATTTTCTGCCTCATACCTTTACGTGTGGAAGTATAACTTTTTAGACTCATTTTACAATAATCATGTATGTGATCACATCAGTAATGACATTAAATGAATTATGCAACAAGATTCAACACAGTTACTGAATATTACCAGAGCTTATGAAGTTTAAGCTGCTCTGAGGGCTTCATGATCTTCTCCCAACGAGCGAAGAGTCCTAAATACTCGTCATCCGATCAAGTTTAAAGTCCATGACCCACCATGTTTTCAAATTGCATCGCCATTAAGCATCCTGTGCTCCAGCATCAACGTGTGCCATGGAGGCTGCACAGTTGCAGAGAGGATGGCGGCGCGTGCAAACGTTGCGGCTTCTCTCTCTCCCAGCAACACGGTGCTTTCGTCTGTTTTGTCCTGCACGCCGCAATTTGCCGGCACGTCTTTGTCTTGTCTACGTGTTCAAGAACGCAAGTATAGCCGTGAATTCCTGCTTGATGTCGGAAAAACCGCTCATTTGGGAATAAACAGCGAACTCCAGGAGAAGCTACATGAGCTCGAGGAGGAGTTACGTGAGCTTCGTGACTGCGAGCTGCTCTGGAAGCCAGCCCCGAGCTTCCCTTCATCGCGACCGCCGTGGAAGTACCACAAGCGGCGTGACGCTTCACCGCGCCCGCCATGGAAACGCCACAAGCGGCGTGACAGGAAACAGAAGCGGGGTAAACGCGGAGGTATCAGAGCTAGGCTAGCAGCTAGCCCACACAGGCCGGCTATTCCATCCATGGTTCTGGCTAACGTGCGCTCCTTGGACAACAAATTGGATTATATACGCCTGCTACGAACGACACAAAAGACTGTGAGAGACTGTTGTGTGTTTGTATTCACGGAAACGTGGCTTAACAACAACGTTCTGGACCACGCTATCCAGTTGGAGCAGCTAACATGCTACAGAGCGGACCGAGCTTTCATCAAGGGAGGTAAGACTCGCGGAGGCGGGCTCTGTGTTTACATCAACAACGCATGGTGTCGTGATGCTGCTGTGGTCTACAAACACTGCTCACATTTAGTGGAGTTCATGACTATTAAATGCAGACCGTTCTTTTTACCGAGGGAGTTTACAGCTGTTTTGATTGTTGCTGTATATATCCCTCCAAGCTCCAACAGCAAAGATAGAGGTGAGGCACTGAATGAACTATATCTGCACATCAGTGAGCAACAAACAGCCCACCCTGATGCTTTTCTCATCACGGCTGGTGATTTCAACCATGCAGATTTAAAGAGTGTATTACCAAAAACATACAGAAACATAAACTTTGCAACAAGAGGAAACCACACCCTGGACCAGGTTTACACCACCATGAAAAATTCCTACAGAGCCATCCCCCTCCCCCACATTGGTGCTTCTGACCATATCTGTGTTATGCTAAAGCCAGCATACAGGCCACTGGTGAAAGTCACAAAACCAGTCCGCAAGCAGATACGAGTGTGGCCAGAGGGGTCTTCAGAGGCACTCCAGGACTGTTTTGACACCACAGATTGGAGTATGTTCAAAGAAGCTGCTACCACAAACAACACCACATGTCTCCAGGAGTACTCAGACACTGTATGTTCATACATCACCAAGTGCATTGATGATGTAACCAACCTTAAAACCATCACTGTTCGGGCTAACCAGAAGCCATGGCTGACAGCTGAGGTTCACAGACTCATGAAAGCCAGGAATGCTGCCTTCAAAGCGGGAGATCAGGTGGGCCTGAGGGCAGCCAGAAACAACCTGGACCGGGGCATCAGAAAGGCAAAGAGGCAGTATTCTGGGAAAATAGCTCACCGTTTCAAGGACAGCAGGGATACACGCAGTCTGTGGCAGGGAATACAGACCATCACAAACTACAAACCACCCCCCCAGACCTGTGACAGCTCAGCCTCTGCGCTGAATGAACTGAATGAGTTCTTTGCTCGGTTCGAGGCAAGTAACAGCACACCAGCACATAAACTCCCCCCCTCTCCTGATGGCCAGGTGCTGACGCTGTCCTCAGACAGCGTAAGGCGATCATTCATCAAGATTAACGCCCGGAAGGCCTCTGGTCCTGACAACATACCTGGTCGTGTGCTGAAGGACTGTGCAGGGGAACTCGCAGCGGTCTTCACGGACATCTTTAACATCTCACTGAGCCAGGCCATCGTCCCCACCTGTTTCAAAGCCACCACCATCATCCCTGTCCCAAAGAAGGCAACGCCCGCATGCCTCAATGACTATCGCCCAGTAGCACTCACCCCCATCCTGATGAAGTGCTTTGAACGGCTAGTCATGAAAAGCATCACATCTGTCCTCCCTGACTCCCTGGATCCCTTCCAATTTGCATACCGACCTAATCGCTCAACCGACGATGCCATCTCCTCTGCCCTTCACACAGCTCTCACACATCTGGACACGAAGGACTCCTATGTTAGAATGTTGTTCATCGACTTCAGCTCGGCATTTAACACCATCATCCCCCAACAGCTCATCCTTAAACTGGACAGTCTGGGGCTGAACACCTCAATGTGTAACTGGCTGCTAGACTTCCTGACCGGGAGACCACAGACAGTGCGGGTCGGGAGTAACACATCTAGCACCATCACATTGAACACAGGGGCCCCACAAGGATGTGTGCTGAGCCCCCTTCTATTCACCCTGCTAACACACGACTGCACACCATCGTACAGCTCCAACCACTTCATCAAGTTTGCGGACGACACAACAGTGGTGGGTCTCATCAGCAACAACGATGAGACGGACTACAGGAACGAGGTGAGCCGCCTGGCCTTGTGGTGCGGACACAACAATCTCACTCTCAACGTGGAGAAGACAAAGGAGATTGTTGTGGACTTCAGGAAGAGGGATGCCCAACATGCCCCTCTGACCATCAACAGCACCGCAGTGGAGAGAGTAGACAGCACCAAGTTCCTGGGAGTGCACGTCTCAAAGGACCTGTCCTGGAGCAGGAACACTGCAGCACTGGCAAAGAAGGCTCACCAGCGTCTCTACTTTCTCCGCAAGCTGAAAAGGGCTGGAGCTTCAACCCCCATCATGAGCACCTTCTACAGAGGTGCCATAGAAAGTGTCCTGACCAGCTGCATCACTGTGTGGTTTGGTGCATGTACTGCATCCTGCCA
>JBBPBX010088177.1:0-14549 GCA_038048925.1 Garcialebias charrua
ACTTAGGCTGCTACCCCCGCGACCCGACCCCGGATAAGCGGAAGAAGATGGATGGATGGATGGATGGATGGAACTTTAAGTTTTGGCCAAATGAGACAGATATTTGTGAGAGTGGAGCAACACATCTGTGTAGCCTCTGTGCAATGCTCGCACCTCCTTTTGGGGAAACAGTCTCTCTCCATTTTGAATGACAGGGACTGGAAATCCAAACCTCTGATGTGAGATCTCAATTTGACCAAAATGGCTGCAACTCTATTTCTTATAAGTTAATTTAAAATTGTATCTCTGCTTTGAAAGCCGGTGGGTGGTATATGTTCCACTGAAGACTGCTAAATGTTTAATTATTATTAAATTAATCATCTAATCATTTCCTTCTTTATAATTTATTTTCACCAACATGATATGTGCGCATCCATTTAAAAGCAATCCCCTCAGTTTATTACACTATTTAATTTAAAACACCAGAAATGAGGTTGTAACCTTTTTTCCTGGTCATGATTTTAATCAACATTTAAAAGGGAAGTTCTCAAATTTACAAGATAAGTTTAAGTTGGGATTTAAAAAAAACAAAAGGCTGGTCTATTAAAAGTTGCTCCTCTGTAACCATCATGGTAATTCTTCTTGATGGAATTGAAAACTTTCTCTCTCGACCTTGGTCTCCTTTCAGATTCAATCTGAGCCGCAGTGATATGCGTGGGTGTATTATATGAGTGTGTGTGTGTATTGAGCTTTCTTTCTTTCTTGCCACCTATGTGTGTTCTCATAAAGTATATTTATATGGTATATGTGTATTTACATCCACACACGTGCATGCCAGTGCAATAATTCTCCGATGTCTATGATTAATTTACGTCTTACCTGCCTTTTTACTGAATTACTCTGCGGGCCCTTAGGGGTTGGAGCTGCACGCAATGCTGCAAATAACAGCTCAAATGAAAAAATGCAAATGATCACGCTAGACCCAGCACTGAATCCACAGGGAGGCACTTGGACACAAACACACAACCACACAAACTCTCTCCTTCACTTCCTCTCTCTCTGCATCCATCTATTTTCTCCCCTTCACTCTGTCCTGCTATGGGGAGAGGAAGCCGGATGAATATCAGCAGGGGTCAGAGTAATGCTTGCAGTGAATAACAGAGGCATAATAAACAGAAGCCTTCACTCAAATTATGAGGGCTGTAGTTTCTCACAACACTCGGAAGTACACACGTACACACACAAAGGAATCCAATCAATCAGCAAAGTTTCCTTATCTCCTGCATATGAAAATGGAACTTCATAAATTAGCTCATTTATTTTGGACAATTAGGGTTATTGGAGTGTGACAGTAAAAATTTAGTGTTCACTGAGGCGTGCACTCGGCAACAATAGCAGGAAGCCAATTGAGTTCGAGAAGCATTTAAAGCTGTAGTATTTACTTATCACTGTAACTGGCGCTCTGTGTTGATCTCATTAAAACCATTCCTCTGTGTTCTTTTCTTTAGACAGCGCAGAAACGGAGAGAGGAGAAAAGGCAGGGGCAGTCATCCCTGTCGCACACGATATTATAGCCTGATGAAAACTGAGAAAGAGGGGCAGAGAAAAGGAGCATGCTGAGTTTTGAAAATTAGGCCCTGCCTGCAGAATAAAGGAACGCTGCTGCTTCTCAGAATTCAATTTATTGTTGCTGAGAGGGTTTGCTGCTGTTGTGTTTTGAGCCAAGTTCAATAGGGTCCTCGAATCTGAAATATGTGATGCTGCTCTGACCTGCCCGTAGAAACGAATACTGCTTCACATCAGTGTTGAATGGTCATTTAAACACAGAGCAGCTACTTCAGCGCTGCTGTGTGCAAAGAGGAAAATAGTTTGGTTATCTGCTCTTTTGTGTGTGTGTCCGTGCGTTGCTTAGTCTTTTTTATGACCAGTATGAGTCACCCAAGAAACAAATATACGACAATGACAAAAGGATAACTTTGAATTTTGTGCAATGTTACTATTTCATATTTACCTTGCAGATTGTATGATGATCATTGAGGTATTAATCCTAGATGTTATTATTGTTTTTCTCTTGCATTTGTTGTTGGATGTAACTGGGACCCTGTGTACATAATCTCGTTTTCAACACATGTACTACATGCGGTGCAAATGACAATAAATTCTCTCTGACTCTGACTCTGATTTATAATATACACAATATATATTTTCTTCTTCTTTCTGCTGCAACAACCTAACTGAGAACATCGCAATTATATTTACACAAGATGGCCTTCCTGACTCAACCACAGGCCACCAAGCTAACACAGCCTCTGTGAGGAGCAGAGAGCTGCTATCTAGTACACCCAGGGGAGACAATGGTGGTGGTTAAGGGCCTTGCTCAAGGGCCCAGAGCAGAGTGCAGCAAATGAGGGTGGAGGCAGGTGTAGGTGCTTCACCTATACCACCAACACATTTTGATATTGTCGGTACGGGGGAGTTGAAGAGGTGACCTTCTAATCACAGGCCTGCTTTCTCCAACCTCTGTGCAACTAGCCTATAGGTAAAAATAATATTGATAATAAGAAGGGTATAAGTAAAAAAAAAAAGCATAAATATTATATATTAATCAAAGGATGTTGTGACTTGTGTTATCTGGAAAAGAGTTTTGCTGTTCATTTTTTTTCCCAATTCTTATTTATTTGACTATCTTTGTAGAGATGTAGTAGAGTGCTGTATGAATGTGTGTGTAGTAGAGTGCTGTATGAATGTGTGTAGTAGAGTGCTGTATGAATGTGTGTGTAGTAGAGTGCTGTATGAATGTGTGTGTAGTAGAGTGCTGTATGAATGTGTGTGTAGTAGAGTGCTGTATGAATGTGTGTGTAGTAGAGTGCTGTATGAATGTGTGTAGTAGAGTGCTGTATGAATGTGTGTAGTAGAGTGCTGTATGAATGTGTGTGTAGTAGAGTGCTGTATGAATGTGTGTGTAGTAGAGTGCTGTATGAATGTGTGTGTAGTAGAGTGCTGTATGAATGTGTGTAGTAGAGTGCTGTATGAATGTGTGTGTAGTAGAGTGCTGTATGAATGTGTGTGTAGTAGAGTGCTGTATGAATGTGTGTGTAGTAGAGTGCTGTATGAATGTGTGTGTAGTAGAGTGCTGTATGAATGTGTGTGTAGTAGAGTGCTGTATGAATGTGTGTGTAGTAGAGTGCTGTATGAATGTGTGTGTAGTAGAGTGCTGTATGAATGTGTGTGTAGTAGAGTGCTGTATGAATGTGTGTGTAGTAGAGTGCTGTATGAATGTGTGTGTAGTAGAGTGCTGTATGAATGTGTGTGTAGTAGAGTGCTGTATGAATGTGTGTGTAGTAGAGTGCTGTATGAATGTGTGTAGTAGAGTGCTGTATGAATGTGTGTGTAGTAGAGTGCTGTATGAATGTGTGTGTAGTAGAGTGCTGTATGAATGTGTGTAGTAGAGTGCTGTATGAATGTGTGTAGTAGAGTGCTGTATGAATGTGTGTAGTAGAGTGCTGTATGAATGTGTGTAGTAGAGTGCTGTATGAATGTGTGTAGTAGAGTGCTGTATGAATGTGTGTAGTAGAGTGCTGTATGAATGTGTGTAGTAGAGTGCTGTATGAATGTGTGTAGTAGAGTGCTGTATGAATGTGTGTAGTAGAGTGCTGTATGAATGTGTGTAGTAGAGTGCTGTATGAATGTGTGTAGTAGAGTGCTGTATGAATGTGTGTAGTAGAGTGCTGTATGAATGTGTGTAGTAGAGTGCTGTATGAATGTGTGTAGTAGAGTGCTGTATGAATGTGTGTAGTAGAGTGCTGTATGAATGTGTGTAGTAGAGTGCTGTATGAATGTGTGTGTAGTAGAGTGCTGTATGAATGTGTGTAGTAGAGTGCTGTATGAGTGTGTGTAGTGGAGTGCTGTATGATTGTGTGTAGTACAGGTAGTCCCCGATTTACGAGCGCTCTGATCTGCGAGGTTCCAGACTTACGAGCTGCACATTTTTGGAAAAAACGAAAAAAATACTGAGTTTTCATGTGTTTTTTCACTTCAGTTAGCAAGTTAAGCATATAAACACACGTTTCCGATCATTTTTATGCACTCAAAAGTAGTTTTTAGATGAAAATAGAGTGTTTTTAGGTGCGCTAGCGAAAACCGTTCCAATTTACGAGCGGATTTCCGGATTTACGAGCGAAATGGCGGCCGTTCCAAATTACGAGATTTCCGGTTTACGAGCGCCTCGTTGTAACGGATCTCGCTCGTAAATCGGGGACTACCTTAGTGCTGTATGAATGTGTGTAGTAGAGTACTGTATGAATGTGTGTAGTGGAGTGCTGTATAAATGTGTATGTGTAGTAGAGTGCTATATGAATGTGTGTAGTAGAGTGCTCTATGAATGTGTGTAGAGATGTAGTAGAGTGCTCTATGAATGTGTGTAGAGATGTAGTAGAGTGCTCTATGAATGTGTGTAGTAGAGTGCTGTATAATTGTGTGTAGTACAGTGCTCTATGAATGTGTGTAGTAGAGTGCTGTATAATTGTGTGTAGAAGAGTGCTGTTTGAATGTGTGTGTAGTAGAGTGCTGTATAATTGTGTGTAGTACAGTGCTCTATGAATGTGTATAGTAGAGTGCTGTATAATTGTGTGTAGTAGAGTGCTGTTTGAATGTGTGTAGTAGAGTGCTCTATGAATATGTGAAGTAGAGTGCTGTATAATTGTGTGTAGGAGAGTGCTCTATGAATGTGTGTAGTAGAGTGCTGTATAATTGTGTGTAGTAGAGTGTTGTTTGAATGTGTGTAGTAGAGTGCTGTAATATTGTATGTAGTAGAGTACTGTGTGAATGTGTGTAGTAGAGTGCTATATGAATCTGTGTAGTAGAGTGCTGTGTAATTGTGTGTAGTAAAGTGCTGTATGAATGTGTGTAGTAGAGTGCTTTATGAACGTGTATAGTAGAGTGCTGTGTGAATGTGTGTAGTAGAGTGCTATATGAATCTGTGTAGTAGAGTGCTGTTTGAATGTGTGTAGTAGAGTGCTGTATAATTGTGTGTAGTAGAAAGCTGTATGAATGTGTGTAGTAGAGTGCTGTATAATTGTGTGTAGTAGAGTGTTGTATAATTGTGTGTAGTAGAGTGCTGTTTGAATGTGTGTAGTAGAGTGCTGTATAATTGTGTGTAGTAGAGTGCTGTACGAATGTGTGTAGTCGATTGCTGTATAACTGTGTGTAGTAGAGTTCTGTTTGAATGTGTGTAGTAGAGTGCTGTGTGAATGTGTGTAGTAGAGTGCTCTATGAATATGTGTATTAGAGTGCTGTATACCATATTTTCTGGTGTATAGGTCACACCTTTTTATGTTTTTTTCAAGGCCTGCGACCTATACACTGGTGCGACCTATATATGGCTTATCACTTTCGGCGAAACAAATTTTTAAATCCAGCTCATTTCACATTTACGTTCATTGATTAAGGAAAAGTTCAGCTCAGACACATATTCGCTATAATTTTTATCAAACAAATACTGTAGTTGTTTTTAAGTGTTAATCTTCTTAAAAGCCTTGCTGTGCACTCCTGTGGCAGACATTTGCAGCAGAGCTAAACGTAGGTGCGACCTATACACCGGTGCGACCTATCTAGGGATTTTTCCAATATATTGGTAATAATTGGAAGGTGCGACCTATACACCGGTGCGACCTATACACCAGAAAATACGGTAATTGTGTGTAGTAGAGTGCTGTATAATTGTGTGTAGTAGAGTGCTGTATAACTGTGTGTAGTAGAGTGCTCTTTGAATGTGTGTAGTAGAGTGCTGTATAATTGTGTGTAGTAGAGTGCTCTATGAATGTGTGGAGTAGAGTGCTGTACAATTGTGTGTAGTAGAGTGCTCTATGAATGTGTGTAGTAGAGTGATGTATAATTGTGTGGAGTAGAGTGCTCTGTGAATGTGTGTAGTAGAGTGCTATATAATTGTGTGTAGTAGAGTGCTGTTTGAATGTGTGTAGTAGAGTGCTGTGTGAATGTGTGTAGTAGAGTGCTTTATGAATGTGTGTAGTAGAGTGCTGTAAAATTGTGTGTAGTAGAGTGCTCTATGAATGTGTGTAGTAGAGTGCAGTATGAATGTGTGTAGTAGAGTGCTGTATGAATGTGTGTAGTAGAGTGCTGTATGAATGTGTATGTAGTAGAGTTTTGTATGAATGTCTGTAGTAGAGTGTTCTATGAATGTGTGTAGAAGAGTGCTGTATGAATGTGTGTATTAGATTGCTGTATGAATGTCTCTAGTAGAGTGCTGTATGAATGTGTGTAGTAGAGTGCTGTATGAATGTGTGTAGTAGAGTGCTGTATGAATGTGTGTAGTAGAGTACTGTATGAATGTGTGTGTAGTAGAGTGCTGTATGAACGTGTGTAGTAGTGCTGCTGTATGAATGTGTGTAGTAAAGCGCTGTATGAATGTGTGTAGTAGAGTGCTGTATGAATGTGTGTAGTAGAGTGCTGTATGAATGTGTATGCTGTAGAGTTTTGTATGATTGTCTGTAGTAGAGTGTTCTATGAATGTGTGTAGAAGAGTGCTGTATGAATGTGTGTATTAGAGTGCTGTATGAATGTGTCTAGTAGAGTGCTGTATGAATGTGTGTAGTAGAGTGCTGCATGAATGTGTGTAGTAGAGTGCTGTATGAATGTGTGTAGTAGAGTGCTGTATGAATGTGTGTAGTAGAGTGCTTTATGAATGTGTGTAGTATGCTGTATGAATGTGTGTAGTAGAGTGCTGTATGAATGTGTGTAGTAGAGTGCTGTATGAATGTGTGTAGTAGAGTGCTGTATGAATGTGTGTAGTAGAGTGCTGTATGAATGTGTGTAGTAGAGTGCTGTATGAAATATGTGTGTAGTAGAGTGCTGTATGAATGTGTGTAGTAGAGTGCTGTATAATTGTGTGTAGTACAGTGCTCTATGAATGTGTGTAGTAGAGTGCTGTATAATTGTGTGTAGTAGAGTGCTGTTTGAATGTGTGTGTAGTAGAGTGCTGTATAATTGTGTGTAGTACAGTGCTCTATGAATGTGTATAGTAGAGTGCTGTATAATTGTGTGTAGTAGAGTGCTGTTTGAATGTGTGTAGTAGAGTGCTCTATGAATATGTGAAGTAGAGTGCTGTATAATTGTGTGGAGTAGAGTGCTCTGTGAATGTGTGTAGTAGAGTGCTATATAATTGTGTGTAGTAGAGTGCTGTTTGAATGTGTGTAGTAGAGTGCTGTGTGAATGTGTGTAGTAGAGTGCTTTATGAATGTGTGTAGTAGAGTGCTGTAAAATTGTGTGTAGTAGAGTGCTCTATGAATGTGTGTAGTAGAGTGCAGTATGAATGTGTGTAGTAGAGTGCTGTATGAATGTGTGTAGTAGAGTGCTGTATGAATGTGTATGTAGTAGAGTTTTGTATGAATGTCTGTAGTAGAGTGTTCTATGAATGTGTGTAGAAGAGTGCTGTATGAATGTGTGTATTAGATTGCTGTATGAATGTCTCTAGTAGAGTGCTGTATGAATGTGTGTAGTAGAGTGCTGCATGAATGTGTGTAGTAGAGTGCTGTATGAATGTGTGTAGTAGAGTGCTGTATGAATGTGTGTAGTAGAGTACTGTATGAATGTGTGTGTAGTAGAGTGCTGTATGAATGTGTGTAGTAGAGTGCTGTATGAATGTGTGTAGTAGAGTGCTGTATGAATGTGTGTGTAGTAGAGTGTTGTATGAATGTGTGTAGTAGAGTGTTGTATGAATGTGTGTAGTAGAGTGTTGTATGAATGTGTGTAGTAGAGTGCTGTATGAATGTGTGTAGTAGAGTGCTGTATGAATGTGTGTAGTAGAGTGCTGTATGAATGTGTGTAGTAGAGTGCTGTATGAATGTGTGTAGTAGAGTGCTGTATGAATGTGTGTAGTAGAGTGCTGTATGAATGTGTGTAGTAGAGTGCTGTATGAATGTGTGTAGTAGTGTTGTATGAATGTGTGTAGTAGAGTGCTGTATGAATGTGTGTAGTAGAGTGCTGTATGAATGTGTGTAGTAGAGTGCTGTATGAATGTGTGTAGTAGAGTGCTGTATGAA
Source organism: Garcialebias charrua (assembly GCA_038048925.1). NCBI lineage: Eukaryota > Metazoa > Chordata > Actinopteri > Cyprinodontiformes > Rivulidae > Garcialebias > Garcialebias charrua. Next base: position 8,037 of record JBBPBX010088177.1, read on the forward strand.
TGTGTGTAGTAGTGCTGTATGAATGTGTGTAGTAAAGTGCTGTATGAATGTGTGTAGTAGAGTGCTGTATGAATGTGTGTAGTAGAGTGCTGTATAATTGTGTGTAGTACAGTGCTCTATGAATGTGTGTAGTAGAGTTCTGTATAATTGTGTGTAGTAGAGTGCTGTTTGAATGTGTGTGTAGTAGAGTGCTGTATAATTGTGTGTAGTACAGTGCTCTATGAATGTGTATAGTAGAGTGCTGTATAATTGTGTGTAGTAGAGTGCTGTTTGAATGTGTGTAGTAGAGTGCTCTATGAATATGTGAAGTAGAGTGCTGTATAATTTGTGTAGGAGAGTGCTCTATGAATGTGTGTAGTAGAGTGCTGTATAATTGTGTGTAGTAGAGTGTTGTTTGAATGTGTGTAGTAGAGTGCTGCATGAATGTGTGTAGTAGAGTGCTGTATGAATGTGTGTAGTAGAGTGCTGTATGAATGTGTGTAGTAGAGTGCTGTATGAATGTGTGTAGTAGAGTACTGTATGAATGTGTGTGTAGTAGAGTGCTGTATGAATGTGTGTAGTAGAGTGCTGTATGAATGTGTGTAGTAAAGCGAGTGTATGAATGTGTGTAGTAGAGTGCTGTATGAATGTGTGTAGTAGAGTGCTGTATAATTGTGTGTAGTACAGTGCTCTATGAATGTGTGTAGTAGAGTGCTGTATAATTGTGTGTAGTAGAGTGCTGTTTGAATGTGTGTGTAGTAGAGTGCTGTATAATTGTGTGTAGTACAGTGCTCTATGAATGTGTATAGAAGAGTGCTGTATAATTGTGTGTAGTAGAGTGCTGTTTGAATGTGTGTAGTAGAGTGCTCTATGAATATGTGAAGTAGAGTGCTGTATAATTGTGTGTAGGAGAGTGCTCTATGAATGTGTGTAGTAGAGTGCTGTATAATTGTGTGTAGTAGAGTGTTGTTTGAATGTGTGTAGTAGAGTGCTGTAATATTGTATGTAGTAGAGTACTGTGTGAATGTGTGTAGTAGAGTGCTATATGAATCTGTGTAGTAGAGTGCTGTGTAATTGTGTGTAGTAAAGTGCTGTATGAATGTGTGTAGTAGAGTGCTTTATGAACGTGTATAGTAGAGTGCTGTGTGAATGTGTGTACTAGAGTGCTATATGAATCTGTGTAGTAGAGTGCTGTTTGAATGTGTGTAGTAGAGTGCTGTATAATTGTGTGTAGTAGAAAGCTGTATGAATGTGTGTAGTAGAGTGCTGTATAATTGTGTGTAGTACAGTGCTGTATAATTGTGTGTAGTAGAGTGCTGTTTGAATGTGTGTAGTAGAGTGCTATATAATTGTGTGTAGTAGAGTGCTGTACGAATGTGTGTAGTCGATTGCTGTATAACTGTGTGTAGTAGAGTTCTGTTTGAATGTGTGTAGTAGAGTGCTGTGTGAATGTGTGTAGTAGAGTGCTCTATGAATATCTGTATTAGAGTGCTGTATACCGTATTTTCTGGTGTATAGGTCACACCTTTTTATGGTTTTTTCAAGGCCTGCGACCTATACACCGGTGCGACCTATCTAGGGATTTTTCCAATATATTGGTAATAATTGGAAGGTGCGACCTATACACCGGTGCGACCTATACACCAGAAAATACGGTAATTGTGTGTAGTAGAGTGCTGTATAATTGTGTGTAGTAGAGTGCTGTATAACTGTGTGTAGTAGAGTGCTCTTTGAATGTGTGTAGTAGAGTGCTGTATAATTGTGTGTAGTAGAGTGCTCTATGAATGTGTGGAGTAGAGTGCTGTACAATTGTGTGTAGTAGAGTGCTCTATGAATGTGTGTAGTAGAGTGATGTATAATTGTGTGGAGTAGAGTGCTCTGTGAATGTGTGTAGTAGAGTGCTATATAATTGTGTGTAGTAGAGTGCTGTTTGAATGTGTGTAGTAGAGTGCTGTGTGAATGTGTGTAGTAGAGTGCTTTATGAATGTGTGTAGTAGAGTGCTGTAAAATTGTGTGTAGTAGAGTGCTCTATGAATGTGTGTAGTAGAGTGCAGTATGAATGTGTGTAGTAGAGTGCTGTATGAATGTGTGTAGTAGAGTGCTGTATGAATGTGTATGTAGTAGAGTTTTGTATGAATGTCTGTAGTAGAGTGTTCTATGAATGTGTGTAGAAGAGTGCTGTATGAATGTGTGTATTAGATTGCTGTATGAATGTCTCTAGTAGAGTGCTGTATGAATGTGTGTAGTAGAGTGCTGCATGAATGTGTGTAGTAGAGTGCTGTATGAATGTGTGTAGTAGAGTGCTGTATGAATGTGTGTAGTAGAGTACTGTATGAATGTGTGTGTAGTAGAGTGCTGTATGAACGTGTGTAGTAGTGCTGCTGTATGAATGTGTGTAGTAAAGCGCTGTATGAATGTGTGTAGTAGAGTGCTGTATGAATGTGTGTAGTAGAGTGCTTTATGAATGTGTATGCTGTAGAGTTTTGTATGATTGTCTGTAGTAGAGTGTTCTATGAATGTGTGTAGAAGAGTGCTGTATGAATGTGTGTAGTAGAGTGCTGTATGAATGTGTGTAGTAGAGTGCTGTATGAATGTGTGTAGTAGAGTGCTGTATGAATGTGTGTAGTAGAGTGCTGTATGAATGTGTGTAGTAGAGTGCTGTATGAATGTGTGTAGTAGAGTGCTGTATGAATGTGTGTAGTAGAGTGCTGTATGAATGTGTGTAGTAGAGTGCTGTATGAATGTGTGTAGTAGAGTGCTGTATGAATGTGTGTAGTAGAGTGCTGTATGAATGTGTGTAGTAGAGTGCTGTATGAATGTGTGTAGTAGAGTGCTGTATGAATGTGTGTAGTAGAGTGCTGTATGAATGTGTGTAGTAGAGTGCTGTATGAATGTGTGTAGTAGAGTGCTGTATGAATGTGTGTAGTAGAGTGCTGTATAATTGTGTGTAGTACAGTGCTCTATGAATGTGTGTAGTAGAGTGCTGTATAATTGTGTGTAGTAGAGTGCTGTTTGAATGTGTGTGTAGTAGAGTGCTGTATAATTGTGTGTAGTACAGTGCTCTATGAATGTGTATAGTAGAGTGCTGTATAATTGTGTGTAGTAGAGTGCTGTTTGAATGTGTGTAGTAGAGTGCTCTATGAATATGTGAAGTAGAGTGCTGTATAATTGTGTGTAGGAGAGTGCTCTATGAATGTGTGTAGTAAGAGTGCTGTATAATTGTGTGTAGTAGAGTGTTGTTTGAATGTGTGTAGTAGAGTGCTGCATGAATGTGTGTAGTAGAGTGCTGTATGAATGTGTGTAGTAGAGTGCTGTATGAATGTGTGTAGTAGAGTACTGTATGAATGTGTGTGTAGTAGAGTGCTGTATGAACGTGTGTAGTAGTGTGCTGTATGAATGTGTGTAGTAGAGTGCTGTATAATTGTGTGTAGTACAGTGCTCTATGAATGTGTGTAGTAGAGTGCTGTATAATTGTGTGTAGTACAGTGCTCTATGAATGTGTGTAGTAGAGTGCTGTATAATTGTGTGTAGTAGAGTGCTGTTTGAATGTGTGTGTAGTAGAGTGCTGTATAATTGTGTGTAGTACAGTGCTCTATGAATGTGTATAGAAGAGTGCTGTATAATTGTGTGTAGTAGAGTGCTGTTTGAATGTGTGTAGTAGAGTGCTCTATGAATATGTGAAGTAGAGTGCTGTATAATTGTGTGTAGGAGAGTGCTCTATGAATGTGTGTAGTAGAGTGCTGTATAATTGTGTGTAGTAGAGTGTTGTTTGAATGTGTGTAGTAGAGTGCTGTAATATTGTATGTAGTAGAGTACTGTGTGAATGTGTGTAGTAGAGTGCTATATGAATCTGTGTAGTAGAGTGCTGTGTAATTGTGTGTAGTAAAGTGCTGTATGAATGTGTGTAGTAGAGTGCTTTATGAACGTGTATAGTAGAGTGCTGTGTGAATGTGTGTACTAGAGTGCTATATGAATCTGTGTAGTAGAGTGCTGTTTGAATGTGTGTAGTAGAGTGCTGTATAATTGTGTGTAGTAGAAAGCTGTATGAATGTGTGTAGTAGAGTGCTGTATAGTTGTGTGTAGTACAGTGCTGTATAATTGTGTGTAGTAGAGTGCTGTTTCAATGTGTGTAGTAGAGTGCTATATAATTGTGTGTAGTAGGGTGCTGTACGAATGTGTGTAGTCGATTGCTGTATAACTGTGTGTAGTAGAGTTCTGTTTGAATGTGTGTAGTAGAGTGCTGTGTGAATGTGTGTAGTAGAGTGCTCTATGAATATCTGTATTAGAGTGCTGTATACCGTATTTTCTGGTGTATAGGTCACACCTTTTTATGGTTTTTTCAAGGCCTGCGACCTATACACTGGTGCGACCTATATATGGCTTGTTATCACTTTCGGCGAAACAAATTTTTAAATCCAGCTCATTTCACAATTACGTTCATTTATTAAGGAAAAGTTCAGCTCAGACACATATTTGCTATAATTTTTATCAAACAAATAATTGTTTTTAAGTGTTAATCTTCTTAAAAGCCTTGCTGTGCGCTCCTGTGGCAGACATTTGCAGCAGAGCTAAACGTAGGTGCGACCTATACACCGGTGCGACCTATCTAGGGATTTTTCCAATATATTGGTAATAATTGGAAGGTGCGAACCTATACACCGGTGCGACCTATACACCAGAAAATACGGTAATTGTGTGTAGTAGAGTGCTGTATAATTGTGTGTAGTAGAGTGCTGTATAACTGTGTGTAGTAGAGTGCTCTTTGAATGTGTGTAGTAGAGTGCTGTTTAATTGTGTGTAGTAGAGTGCTCTATGAATGTGTGGAGTAGAGTGCTGTACAATTGTGTGTAGTAGAGTGCTCTATGAATGTGTGTAGTAGAGTGATGTATAATTGTGTGGAGTAGAGTGCTCTGTGAATGTGTGTAGTAGAGTGCTATATAATTGTGTGTAGTAGAGTGCTGTTTGAATGTGTGTAGTAGAGTGCTGTGTGAATGTGTGTAGTAGAGTGCTTTATGAATGTGTGTAGTAGAGTGCTGTAAAATTGTGTGTAGTAGAGTGCTCTATGAATGTGTGTAGTAGAGTGCAGTATGAATGTGTGTAGTAGAGTGCTGTATGAATGTGTGTAGTAGAGTGCAGTATGAATGTGTGTAGTAGAGTGCTGTATGAATGTGTATGTAGTAGAGTTTTGTATGAATGTCTGTAGTAGAGTGTTCTATGAATGTGTGTAGAAGAGTGCTGTATGAATGTGTGTATTAGAGTGCTGTATGAATGTCTCTAGTAGAGTGCTGTATGAATGTGTGTAGTAGAGTGCTGCATGAATGTGTGTAGTAGAGTGCTGTATGAATGTGTGTAGTAGAGTGCTGTATGAATGTGTGTAGTAGAGTACTGTATGAATGTGTGTGTAGTAGAGTGCTGTATGAACGTGTGTAGTAGTGCTGCTGTATGAATGTGTGTAGTAAAGCGCTGTATGAATGTGTGTATTAGAGTGCTGTATGAATGTGTGTAGTAGAGTGCTGTATGAATGTGTATGCTGTAGAGTTTTGTATGATTGTTTGTAGTAGAGTGTTCTATGAATGTGTGTAGAAGAGTGCTGTATGAATGTGTGTATTAGAGTGCTGTATGAATGTGTCTAGTAGAGTACTGTATGAATGTGTGTAGTAGAGTGCTGCATGAATGTGTGCAGTAGAGTGCTGTATGAATGTGTGTAGTAGAGTGCTGTATGAATGTGTGTGTAGTAGAGTGCTTTATGAATGTGTAGTAGTGCTGCTGTATGAATGTGTGTAGTAGAGTGCTGTATGAATGTGTGTAGTAGAGTGCTGTATGAATGTGTGTAGTAGAGTGCTGTATGAATGTGTGTAGTAGAGTGCTGTATGAATGTGTGTGTAGTAGAGTGCTGTATGAATGTGTGTAGTAGAGTGCTGTATGAATGTGTGTAGTAGAGTGCTGTATGAATGTGTGTAGTAGAGTGCTGTATGAATGTGTATAGTAGAGTGCTGTATGAATGTGTGTAGTAGAGTGCTGTATGAATGTGTGTGTGTAGTGGAATGTTGTATGAATGTCTGTAGTAGAGTGTAGCATGAATGTGTGTAGTAGCGTGCTTTATGAACGTGTATAGTAGAGTGCTGTATGAATGTGTGTAGTAGAGTGCTACAGGAATGTGTGTGTAGTATAGTGCTGTATGAACATGTATAGTAGAGTGCTGTATGAATGTGTCTAGTAGAGTGCTGTATGATTGTGTGTAGTAGAGTGCTGTATGAATGTGTGTAGTAGAGTGTTGGATGAATGTGTTTAGTAGAGTGCTGTATGAATGTGTGTAGTAGAGTGCTGTATGATTGTGTGTAGTAGAGTGCTGTATGAATGTGTGTAGTAGAGTGCTGTATGAATGTGTGTAGTAGAGTGCTGTATGAATGTGTGTAGTAGAGTGCTGTATGAATGTGTGTGTAGTAGAGTGCTGTATGAATGTGTGTGTAGTAGAGTGCTGTATGAATGTGTGTGTAGTAGAGTGCTGTATGAATGTGTGTGTAGTAGAGTGCT
>JBBPBX010088179.1:4119-14548 GCA_038048925.1 Garcialebias charrua
TTTTTTTTTTTTTTTTGTCAAATTCAACAAAGTCCATGCTCAATAATCCAGGTATACATTGTTTGTGCGTATCAAATGTTGTTCATTTACACCTCAGGGCCACTGTAGTTTCACTTATGACTCTTTTGTAAATCTTCAGATTCTTCTAATTAAGATGATTTCTTAACTCTGGATATGGTCATAAACACTTGCTGATATTCCAGCTTTTCTTGCCTCCTGGCTAACATCCTCTGTTGACTGCAGGTTGAAGTTCAATCAGATAAATAGCTAACAGAAAATTGTATATGTCTGGAGGGCTTGGAGGAACACAACAACATGGATTCTAAAAAGAAGATTGATTTGCAAAATCAATAGGTACTACTAATCACTACACCGCAGTGTGACACAGGTTTAAGCATTCATGTTAAGCCCACCGTTCTGCTGTGCTCCCAACCAACGTGACACATCGCAGTAATATTATGTTGTTGGAAAAAGCAAACAGGTCCCTGTCTACTCAAGTTGCTAGTGCTGTAATGTGAGAGTCAGAGTCAGAGAGTCAGAGAGTCTTTATTGTCATTTGCACCGTATGTGGTACATGTGATGAAAACGAGATTATGTACACGGGGTCCCAGTTACATCCAACAACAAATGCAAGAGAAAAACAGTAATAACATCTAGAATTAACTAAGAAAAACATCAACTAGTAATACACTAAGCTTAATATAGTGGGAATAAACAGCAGCACGAACATGAGTTTGTATGAGCAGATGGTCACAGATGAACACAGATGAACACAGCAACAAGAAAACAGATCAGCATCAGCACAATGTGATATTTTGCAGTGTTTATTTTTTATTTTATTTTTATTTATTCATGAGTCTAACAGCCTCAGGGTAGAAGCTGTTCCTCAGTCTAGTGGTTCTACACTTGATGCTCCTCAACCTCCGTCCTGAGGGGAGTGGGGCAAAGAGTGAGTGTGCTGGGTGAGTGAGGTCTTTCATGATGCAGGTGGCTCTTTTCCTGCATCTGGAGGTGTAAATGTCTGTGATGGTGGGGAGACTGACTCCAACAGACTTCTGTGCAGCCTTCACCACTCTCTGTAGAGCTTTCCTCTCTTCAACTGTGCAGCCTCCATGCCACACGTTGATGCTGGAGCACAGGACGCTCTCCACTGCACACCTGTAGAACGAGGTGAGAACTGGGCTGCTCAGACCAGCACGTCTCAGCCGTCTGAGGAAGTAGAGTCTCTGATGACCTTTCTTGATCAGGCTGGTGGTGTTGTTGCTCCAGCTGAGATTATCATTCATGTGTACACCCAAGTATTTGTAGCTGGAGACCACTTCCACTGCAGACCCACCTATTTTCAGTGGGGCGTGGGTGTGTTTGTTCCTTCTGAAGTCCACAATCATCTCCTTTGTCTTCTTCACATTCATGTGAAGATTATTCTCTTTGCACCAGCTCTCCAGGTGTTCCACCTCCTGTCTGTAGCTGGACTCATCATTGTTTGTGATGCATCCCACCACCGCTGTATCATCTGCAAACTTAACAATATGACAGCCTGGAAGTGTGGCTGTACAATCATATGTGAGCAGAGTGAACAGAAGGGGGCTCAGCACACATCCTTGAGGAGAGCCAGTGCTGAGGGTTATGGTGGAGGAGGAGAAGTTGTGGATCTTCACGGACTGTGGTCTGTCTGTTAAGAAGTCTAGTACCCAGTTACAAATAGAGGGGCTTAGTCCAAGTGTAGATAGTTTGTCTATCAGAGTTTGGGGGATCATGGTGTTGAAGGCAGATGTGAAGTCCACAAAGAGCAGACGCACGTATGAGTCCTTCTGATCCAGGTGGGTGAGAGCAGTGTGGACCACGGAAGAAATGGCGTCCTCTGTTGATCGGTTCTCACGGTATGCGTATTGATGAGGGTCCTCGTTGATGTTGACGGTTGCCTTGATGTGGGACATGACCAGTTTCTCAAAACATTTAGCGACTATCGGGGTGAGGGCCACCGGTCTATAGTCATTCAGACCAGTCACTGTGGAGCTCTTTGGGACTGGGATGATGGTCGCGGTCTTCAGGCAGGTGGGAACTGACTCCAGTGCAAGTGAGGTGGTGAAGATGTCAGCCAGCACCTCACAGAGCTGGTCCGCACATTCCTTCAGAACTTTCCCTGGGATGTTGTCTGGTCCGGTTGCTTTATGAGGATTAATCTTTCTGAGACTGCCTCTCACTTCTGCTGCGGTCACTCTGAGATGCTCTTCATCTGGTGATGAGGTGAGTCTGGTGCTAGCTGGTCTGTTTGGATCATCAAAACGTGCATAAAACTTATTGAGGGCATCAGGCAGAGATGGGTCCCTGGGGCATTGTTTGTTCTTGCCTTTGTAATATGTTATGTGAGGTTGTGGTCAGCAAAGACAAACGAACAGCATGGACGTTTGTTTCATCTTCAACATTCATATTCAGCTTTGCACCAAAAAGCTTTGCAAATCAATGACAACCGAGGTGATTCTAGAATCTGCCCTTTTAGGGGTGCCAAGTTTTGAATAAAGTAGATGCCATTTCCTGCATCCTGGTGTATTTTAAAGGAGTTTTAATGATCTATGTTTACCTACACAAGTAAACTCTTGATTTAATAACTATTTTAGAGAGAATAGCACAACAAGAAATACCATACCATACCGTACCATATTATTTATATAGCACTTAAAACAGCAACTAGGCCAACCAAAGTGCTTAAACAGACAAAAAAACTAGCACACAGCTATCGGTGCACAACACAGACGTGTTAGCTAAGATGCTACAGACAAGGCACTCTGCTTTACATTACACCACTTAATAAACGCTGTGTACAAAATCATTTTAGTGTTAACTGATCATAACAAACACTAAACTTATGTAACCAGAAGCTGCAACATATATCTACACACAAAACACACAAGCACAACTTGCTTTAAGCATTAACCTTTAATTTAACTGGTAAGCATACAATGTAATTATGACAGAAAATGGAGGATTTTCTTGCAGTTACCTTTGTGCAGATGAACATGTGATACATCCTGTTTATCTCTGTTGTATTCATCAGCTGCTCATGAGGTCGCAGCCGGTCTTAATTCATATTTTACATTTTTCCAGTCTCCATTTAGGTTTTGGGATTGGAATATATTCCACCCTCTAAACCATATGTGTTAAACTCAAGGCCCGGGGGCCAAATGTGGCCCTCATTGACATTTTATCTGCCCCCAAGATGATATGTGAAACATAAAATACTTCTATCTCTTGAATAGTTTCAGTAATAGTTGATTATGATGTTGAAAGCACAACAGAGAACATCAAATGAGACTGATCAAACTTTTGTTGAGGATTCTGTGACCAAGAAAAGATGTTTGGTGTCTGATCTGAGTTAATGTACATTCTGAAATTGGCCCTTAGTTTGAAAAAGGTTTTCATTTTGGCCTTTTGTAAGTGAGTTTGCGACCCCTGCTCTAAACACTCAGGGTAAGATTGTCTGAATGACATGTTCTCCACTGACAGTGTTTAAGGCATTCATAATGCAAAACCCCGACAATGTTGTTGGAGGAAAAGGGGGTGGAGCTCCTGCAGGTAAGGGCATTTCAATTTGGGGCAAATTGAGATTACTGATTGATCAGTTGCTGACAATTGATTGACAGGTAGTGTTGAGGATTTGACACATCCACCCCACCCCCCAAAAATAAGAATGTTACTGTCCCCTTTAAGACTCACCACTTATTCCCTTTTTATTCCAAATTTATTCCAAATTTATTCAATATTTTTGGTAAATCTAAAGTTTGAGAACTAAGCTTCCTTACAAAATCCTAATAATATTTTCTTCATTTTTTTCAGGGGTGCAGAGTAAAAATTTAGTGGTGCTTGAGCACCCCCAAAAAGAGAAAAAAGTTGACACTGACGTCAACGTTGCTGCGCTTTGCATTTGGTCAAGTTTAAACATTTAAACATGGCGTTTTGGATAAAGAAGAGGAAAAAACAATTCCTTTAAAAGCCAGCTTCCACACTGTATCAAGGTTCAGCTGACTTTCTGCAACCTTCAAGTTGGAATCATAAATGCCAGCTAACTGTCACTCCTGTCAGCACAGCCTGAGAGGTGGACGAGGCGTGTCATCCCGGCAAAATTTAAAATGTGTTTTGAGGCCCCCCTAGTTGAGTGCCTGCCATTCTTTCCTATCCCCAGGCAGATTTATGCCACCACCACTCCCGAGAGCAATGAGCCCACACCACCACATCCAGGGGTCTATTCCTCTCTCTCTCTCTCTTTTTCAGTTTATTTTGCTGTGTGTGTGAAGAGCGCAGGTGGGAATATACCACAGCTGAACCTTGAATTCCCTCCTGAACATCACCATAGGTCAGTAGTTTGACCTCTCTCCTTCCTGTTGAAGGCATCAGAATAAGAATTATGTGTTAACAGTTGCCACCTCGTACAAGAACAAGAGCAAGATAAAACAAATATTATATTATCCACTGTCTCAATAATCCCCCATATTCTCTTTTTTTTGTTATTATATTTTATCATATCTCAAAATACACATTTTAAGTTATTGACTAACACATTGATGAATGTATCACCCTTGAATGCATATTCTCATCTCTTTTTTGTGATCTGAGTGACTCTTTCTCTTTGTTAAACCAGTAAATGTGTATTGGTGTTGAGTAAAAGTGGACTATGAAAAACATGTTTAAAATTTAAGCACAAAAAGGAGCATCAAGTGTAGAACCACTAGACTGAGGAACAGCTTCTACCCTGAGGCTGTTAGACTCATGAATAAATAAAAATAAAATAAAAAATAAACACTGCAAAATATCACATCATACTGATGCTGATCTGTTTTCTTGTTGCTGTGTTCATCTGTGTTCATCTGTGACCATCTGCTCATACAAACTCATGTTCGTGCTGCTGTTTATTCCCACTATATTAGGCTTAGTGTATTACTAGTTGATGTTTTTCTTAGTTAGTTCTAGATGTTATTACTGTTTTTCTCTTTCATTTGTTGTTGGATGTAACTGGGACCCCGTGTACATAATCTTGTTTTCATCACGTGTACCACATGCGGTGCAAATGACAATAAAGACTCTCTCTCTCTGACTCTGAAAAAGTAAAATTTTACCCTTTTTTATGGTTTAGTAATGGATTAAATTACTAAATCTCAGTGTGGGTCAAAAATCTTTTTAAATGGAAAGTATTTGTGTTTGAAAATAACCTAGACATCTGTGTTTAGTTCAAATGCTATTTTTTATTTATTTAATTTATTCCCACCATGGGCCTTGAACAGGAGGTAAGTCACAGCACGGCTTTTTCAAGATGGCACTCCACTAGTCTCTTCTACTAATGCAAATACTGTATACAATTTTACTCTGTTGGAACTTCTTTTAAAAAGCTTGAATCACAACTGAAGTATATTTTTAAACCCCACCTGAATAAAAAAAGTTAAGTAAAAAAAAAGCCACTTTATTCTCAGTAGGGCATATGCTATTTCATTTGGCCAGCTCTAATAGAGCTTTTTAATTCTTTTTTTATTTTTATCTTATTTATTTAGTTGTATTTTTAGACCCATGTACTTAGGAACATTAACTGAATTTAAATTCCTTCATACACATTATCATGTTATTGCAGAAAAGTTATTGAACAACGAGCTGGGGAAACTTTAGTTTATTGTTTCTTATTGGGCTACAACTGCTGGTGATAAATTACAAAATAGGAAATTCCAAACAGTTTCAAAACATTTACGGTTCTCAATTTCTTTGTAAGAGTCACAGGACGTCATCACTCTTGCACTCCTGAAATTTTAAACATTTTATAAACAGTACATTTTTCACAAAAAAAAAGATCAGAAAGTTGTTGCCGGGGTTTGGAACCCATTTTCAATTTACTTTCCATAACTCCAGACCACTACAGCTGTACTTCGTTGCCCATTTGTATTAATTCTTACAAATGTTCTGTGTCCTGAAGAGCTGAGTCCTGGTTGGAGATAAACATCTAACAGTTGTGCCAGTAAACAGTAACAGTAGTGTCCTGCTTTTAGCTAATAATGAAACCCCATATTGTAACATCTGCTGTTAGTAAGCCAACTCAGGTAAATTATTTTTCAGTTCATATATTGCTTATTTAGCCTCCTGGCTACTAAAGAAAGCTAAAATTCTCTTTGTTGAGCTCAACATTTAAAACACTTCGACTCAAGATGGCAGCCTGTTGTTTTATGGAAGTTATTGTAGCTGAATTACCAAACAGGAGAGGTTGTAAAACATACCAGTATGAAGAACCATCATGGAAACACCTTTATTTGGTAAGAATGCACATCTCTCCTGCTGGTCCTAAATAGACCTATTTTAAACTGGATGTAGGGGGTAAATTTCACATCACTTGGCTGATTGCACTCGTTCAATTTACAGTGAACAAATGGAAGGCTGAGCTGTAAGCTTCAGTGGCTGAATGAAAGCTGGCCTGGCTGTACCAGTAAGGCCTGATGGGGGCTCAAGTCTACCTGGAAGTGTCTGGGAGATGATGTGATTGCTGCTGATCAAAGCTGGGCACCGCTAATTAAAAAATTAGTTCCACAATTTCTAAAACGCTTATTAATTTTTTTAGGTCCACAATTTCAAAAGCACAAATGTCTTATGAAAATTAGGGGAAGCTAATCCAATCCGCTATTTATATATTTCTATATTATATATATATATATATATATATATATATATATATATATATATATATATATATATATATATATATATATATATATATATATATATATATATATATATATATATATATATTTATATATAGCCGGCAGCGTTATCAATATTTGCACTACACTGCCAACTGAAAAGTAACAAAAATGATCCTAAAAGGATGAAATTACAAAAATCAAAGGATTTATTTAATACTTTACGTACATATATTCTATTCGGCCACGAAATTAACAAAAAATAGAATGATCTTTTAATCCCTAAAACCACGTTTAAATCTCAAATACACGGGTGTGTCGCCACCGCATTTATACATAAAGTAACCCAAATACATTAAACTAACGACTCGCCGTCGAATGGTCGACACAAAAGACACAATAAAATCATCCGGCCACGTTAATTTGGCTTGAAACAGCGGGGTTCTCTACGGATCATTAGTAACCCAGCACAACCAGCCGGCAGACACAGAGTTAGCGTCTATAGGTAGTCAACAGATTTAATGAAAAGTAACTAAAATACATGAAAATAACGACTCACCGTCGAATGGTCATCACAAAACACACAATAAAATCATCCGGCCACGTTAATTTGGCTTGAAACAGCGGGGTTGTCTGCGGATTTATCCAAGTACCCAGCACAACCAGCTAGCCACAGAACTAGCCCTCGAGTTCACGACTGACCCGGAAGTTGTCATCAACATGGAATAGTCCATTTTTAGTAGGGGGATAAAGAAATCGACCGTTTTTTTTATTGCGTATTTAATGATCGTTTTCATCGTAACTATAATTATTTTTATGTTAAATGTACATTAACAAGCAGGATCAATGTTAGTGATGTAGGTGACTGCACGGGGCGAGGCGGGGCCGGGGCCACTGCTGAAATGGGACCCCCAGGCATTTACCTACATGGTAGAGCCGAGTCTGTTCTCAGCTCTGCCCCCCTCACCCTCACACCCTTCCTCCTTTCTGCTGTTTACGGTGGGGAAAAATATAAAACAAGCAGCATAAGAGCTTGTAAATAAGTTTATTGGTTTTTACTGATAGATAATTAGTTATTAGCGGTACTGCATTTTAAATAAAAATAGCACAAATCCGCTTATGAATTATAAAAGTTAGTCAATTCACAAAAACGCTGACAAAAAGTTTAGGTCCACTGTAAGCGGAATAGCGCTTTAGCGCTCCCTAGCGTTCATCCGCCCACCTTTGCTGCTGATGATGTGAGGTAATGGATGTGTGTCGTAGTCCGCCAGCAGTTTCTCCTACTCAGCTGCCTGCCGTGTGAGATCTCATTCTGTAAACACCTTCAGAAAGTTATTCTGAGTGCCTGGGTCTCCTTCCATCCATCTGACTAAATAGCGGTCCCCCAAAGCTTTGTGTGTCTGTTTTTATAAAGAAAGCTTCCTTTGCTGATCCCAAACCACCTTTAGCATTTTCTGCCACAGTAATTTTGTGTTGGATCATAAATAACTGTGGCGGAGTTACTTTATATTCTTGGAGCAAACAAGCTCCTGGACTGTATACAGCTGATGATCGATCGGGCCGCTGCACGATAGTTTGCAAATATACAGTATTTAAATGAATGAGACTGTGCAACCGCCTGAAGCGAAACTGAGATAATGATTTATGTCTGGTGGCACATCGACTCCAATGCAGCCCATTTCTCACCTTTACCATTACCTATTAGGGCTTATTTCTGCTTGATACACAGTATACAATAGGTAACGTGAGTATAAAGTACTGCACATGCAATAAAAACAGCAAAAACAACCAGACCTTCTAAGAATCGCAGCTCTGATAAGTGTTTTCTTAAGACAATGAAACGGAGTTAAAAAAAAAAAATCCTACTTAAGCTGTCTAGTGCTGCTTTTTAAGTAGCATCATTGTGCCAAAAACAATTTATGGTGCACAACTGAATAATTATAAACTCATGTTGCTAAATTACCCTGATGCGCACAGCCAGAAAATAGAAATGTTTTGCAAACTGCAGCCCAGTGCAGAATTTGAAGTTCATAGTGTTCTGAGAGATGAGGGAGGAGAAGAAAAAAAACTTAAGAACAGCTGAAGATTGTTATTTATGCGAGTGTGAGACGGCGAGCAGCGCTGTTGCTGAGAGCTGTGACCTTCAGCCCTGAGCGATCAGGTAATTCTCTACAGCTACAGTGGGTGTAGCAGCATGGTCTACATCTGTCCACGACCAGCACCGTTTCCTTCTGTCTGCTACTGAACAGCGTCACTGAGTGTTTTTCTTATACCCGTTTGGATCACATTTGAATGGTGCAGTTTTATCTTATGTGATTGTAAAGAACTCCACAAAATACTTGGCTTTTTTTTTATTTGCACACCTGGAAATTCAGAATTGGAAGATTTTTCTTTCTAAATGACTGCAGGTTTAGTCATTTTCACTACTTGCTTTTAATAGAAGATCAAGTTAATGTTAAAAATATATATTGTTAAACTTCTCTGTACTTTGTTGTATACAGTAGTGTAGTACCATATTTTTTTATGAATGTAAAATCATGCAGAAAAAAAAGCACACTATCCATCTTCAGCTTTCACAAAAATCTGCTCCAACTTTTCCAAACCCAGTTCAAGATCAGTGTTCAGCTCGAAGCACTACCTGTTTTGATTATGATCATTATTAAAGCCTATTATTTTCTCCACTGTTGTAAAGATAATTTAACATTTCATTTATTGATTATGTAAGTTCAAATCTGTGTGGAACAAATGCAGATCACTATATTTCACCTTACGCAGGATGAACCAAACGTTGCACCAAATCTCAAACTTTGTGCTAAACGGTGCAAAGCTTGTAAACTAATCACATATTAGATTGTGTGATTTGGTCTTTACTGTTCAGTTTCTGTGAACAGGAGTTCAGCAGCTGCATGAATAAAATGTGACTTATTATTATTTATTGGTCAGTCGCCATTATGTTTTATGAAGCCGGAAACTAATTACTGACCAGTGATTTGACAATTTTCCACTGCACTCAAGACTATTTTATGATGTATAGTATCCAATGATTAATTTGTAAATCAAACAATGCTATAATGCAAATAGCAGGGGGAGTGGGGTGCAGGTCTAGTGCTCCTCCCCCAGAAAATGTTGAATAAAGTACAATAATAATAATAATAATAATAATAATAATAATAATAATAATAATAATAATAATAATAATAATAATAATGAATTCAATTTATAACGCACTTTTCATTAATGAAAATCTCAAAGTGCTACAAAGTGCAACAGAATTAAATGTCAATAAAACAAGTAATAAAACAAGTAAAATCAATAACAGTATCAACTAAGATCAAAAGTAGAATCATGAGGAGGTAGAGTATGCTCGGTTGAAAAGAAAGGTCTTCAAGCCGCTCTTAAAGTCAACCACAGACTGTGGGGCTCTCAGACAGTCAGGAAGAGAGTTCCACAGGTGGGGGGCAGCCACACTGAAAGCCCGGTCTCCCATGGTCCTTAATTTGGTTCTCGGAATGTGAAGGAGATTACTGTTCTGTGACCGCAGCGACCGGGTGGATGAGTATGGAATAAGAATATCCTTCAGATAATCTGGTGAAGCTCCATGTAAGCATTGATGTGTAATGAGAGCAGTTTTGTACTGAATTCTGTAGGCGACAGGAAGCCAATGAAGGTTATGGAGAATGGGCGTAATATGTTCAAATTTACGAACTCTCAACAAGATCCTTGCTGCACTGTACATGCCATTTCCTGCTTTCTGGTGTATT
>JBBPBX010088180.1:0-14548 GCA_038048925.1 Garcialebias charrua
CCCTCTCATTCACACACATGTACTCTGTCTTACTATGGCTGACTGTCATTCCTCTTCTTTCATGTGAATACCTCCACCTCTCCTAGTTATCTTCAACTTGTCCCCTGTTCTCACCACAGATCACATAATCTGCAAACATCATAGTCTGTGCGGATTCCTGCCTGACCTCATCTGTTAGTCGGTCCATCAACAAGAAAGGGCTCAGAGCCGATTCCTGATGCAATCCAACCTCCACCTTGAAGCTATCTGTCACTCCTACAGCACATCTCACCACATGTTCTGTACCAGTCTAACATACTTTTCTGCCACTCCAGATTTCCTCATGCAATACCAAACCTCCTCTCTTGGCACCCTGTCATATGCTTTTTCTAAATCCACAAACACACAATGGAGTTCTTTCTGACCCTCTCTGTACTTCTCTATCAACATCCTCAAAGCAAAGATGGCATCTGTGGTGCTCTTTCTTGGCATGAAACCATACTGCTGCTCACAGATAGTCACCTCTTGTCTAAGTCTTGCTTCCACAACTCTCTCCCAGATCTTCATCGTGTGGCTCATCAACTTAATTCCCCTGTAGTTGCTACAACTCTGTACATCACCCTTGTTCTTAAAAATGGGAACCAGCACACTTCTTCTCCATTCTTCAGGCATTTTCTCACCCTCAAATATTCCATTAAATATTTGAGTCAAAAACTTCACTGCCATCTCTCCAAGACATTTCCAAACCTCCACTGGTATGCTATCAGGTCCTACTTCCTTCCCCTTCTTCATTCATCCCCAACCTCCATTGGCATCTCTAGACTGGTTCAACTCAGCCGGTCGAAGCAGATGGCCTCATGAGCCTGGTTCTGCTAAATATTTCTTCCACATGAGGGAGTTTTTCCTTCCCACTGTCGCCTTCATGCTTGCTCAAAATGAGAGTTCTGCAATGGAATTAAATTCAAAACAGTCTGCTCCTCAGATGAATAATGTTAAATTATTATTTTTATATATGAATGTTTCTGTTCAGTGCCCTGATATAACCTCTGTTGTGACTTGGCTCTATATAAATAAATTGTATTGAATTTATTTGTAATTGCAGTTAATAAAACACATCATTCAACACAACTTCAACCATGTGCAGAGAACAATAAAACCATTGGATGCAAGAACCATATTAATGCAGAATTGTTTTTATTGTTGCCCTTACTGGATGAACGTGCATATTTATAAATGAAGCCGTGGTAAAATTGTAATTAGAATGAATAACAGAGCAAGTAAAATACTGTCTGAATGAATGCAAACATTCCTGCTGCCTTCCCCCAACAAGCCTGTGGGTCAGGGACTTTATTAACTGACTTTGTGGAACACTGAACACAGATGATCAACACAGAATCGGCTGATTAAAAAGCCATTCCCTCAGTGAAATCACAAATTATCCAGGGTGACATGGGTCCATAGCTTATCTGTATGTACATCTCTCTTCGTCTGTCCTTTCCACTCATGCACACAGGGAGCACATAATGGATTTTAACCATGCAGCCAATGTGTTAAAGTAAATGGTAATTTTAATTTCATGCTTCTATTTCTGTAAGGGAGTGCCTCTGTTTGATATGCAAGAGCAGACCTAAAAATTATATCCTCCCCTCCGAAAGTTAATGAGTTGTGTGAGTGAGTCTGGGATTGTAGCACATTATCGTTACATCAGGCTGCAAAAATATTTAGCTATATTTATAGCAGTAATGTGTTGCATCCCCTTTATTGAAACCAAGATTTGTCTTTCTTTGCAGGCTTTTATTTATAATCTTAATGCGATCAAAACAAAATAAACGGCTGTTACGTCCACCAAGGGCACAACATATTAAAGGAGTTCAAAAAACGTTCAATACAAAAACAACTGGACTTTATTTGTAACAGAAGACGTTGCACTCTTCATCCGGGGAGCTTTATCAATTCAAAGTGCAGTGAGTGTGGGGTTCAGGTTATAAAGGCTGAGTGAGATAAGATACACACATATATATGTAGATTGACAAATCACACCTCACACCTTAAACAGTAGGTGTTTTTTAAAGGGGACCACACATGCAAAATTCACTTTTTAATGCTTTTTTTACTCAACTTTGGGTATTTACTTCATAAAAAAACAGCTTGTGCCAAAAAAATGCACCCAGTGGTTTATTTACTCTAAGTAGATTTATTTTACTGTGATAATTACGGTTCGGTTTAAAATACTCTCGCATGTGACGTCACAAGCGAGAGGACAACCCACCTCAAACCTGAGTCCAGCCCCTCAACTAGCAACCCCTGGTGCGGCTCAACCCACTTCAGTAAAATACACGTCACGGTTGCCGAGCAGTTTAGGAGCTGACCCGGCGGTCATTTATTTATTTATTCATTTATTTAGCCCCCGGGGGGGCATCCACGCAGCACATCTTGAGTAAAACCAGAATGTTTTATTACCTTGTTTGAACTCTGTCTCGTTGAAACTGTGTACACACACACTTCTTATATGTTCTATCTATATGTTATATCTTCTTATATGTTTGTGTGTTTGCAGCCACCGGCGCCACGGCCGTGTACCCCATCAACCTGGTGAAGACTCGCATGCAGAACCAGCGCTCCACGGGCTCCTTCGTGGGAGAGCTGATGTACAAGAGCAGCTTCGACTGTGCAAAGAAAGTGCTCCGCTACTAGGGGTTCTTCGGGTTTTACAGAGGTAAATCCATAGTTAAGCATCGTTAAGCGCTGCTTACCTGAGGCTGAGAGGACGCTGGCATTGTTTTGTTCGCCGCTTCTCCGTCTGGATTATTTTTTCCCACAACTTTAGTCATTGTTGTGGATAAATTGTGGCTTCGGATGATGTTTTTTTTGCTGCTCGGGGGACTCTGCTATTTTATATTCCTGCTACTGTGTGACGCCGTGTCTCCCTCCTCAGCTAGCGTGATGCTAAGCTACTCTGCTGGAGAGCTGTTGAGCCTTAATAACAGCAATGTCCATCTGGATCCTCTGGACGTTGCCGTCATCAAAAGGCTGGGTCTTTTTCGACGTCCTCCGTATGTCCACAGAAGCTCCCGGAGAAAGCATATTTTTAATCGGACTGGGTCCACCATACCGGTCATTTGGTCAGCTGGGCGTTCTGGCGCATGGCGCTTACGTCATCAGAGCACTGTGGCTCATGGGATTTGTAGTCCTGACGTGACTACAGCAGTTCCTGCGTCTTCTCGAGCGCAGGATGGAAAACGTGGAGTGGATTTTAACCTTCTCAAGCCTATTAAAAAACACATGACTTCACCTTACCTTAAAATAGAACTTTTCAATGTGCAGTCATTGACTAATAAAGCAAGCCTCATCCAGGAGCACATTCTGGATAAGGATTTGGATATTATGTGCCTTACAGAGACTTGGCATCAGCCGAACAGTTTTTCTGCTCTCAATGAGGCATGTCCTGCTGGATATAAATATCTCCAGAGAGCACGGAGTTTAGGCCGTGGCGGTGGTCTAGCCGTCATTTTTAAAGACCATCTGGACCTTTTACCTGTGACTCTGTCTGAGTTGTCCTCCTTTGAGTGTTTGGCTTTCTCCTCCAAAACACCAAACTCAATGAAAGTGCTCCTCATTTATAGGCCCCCTAAATCTCATCCTTCCTTTTTTGCTGAAATGTCAGAGACTCTGTCAATGTTCTGTTCCACAACCACTAACTTACTCATACTCGGGGATCTCAACATTCATGTTGATACACCTACTAATCATCTAGCTGCTGAATTCCTTCAACTTTTGGACTGTATGGACTTGGAACAACATGTCAAGCTTCCAACACATTCTCGTGGCCACACCCTGGACTTAGTCATTACAAACTCTCTAACTGTGCATCATCTCTCAGCATATGACATGGGTGTATCCGATCACAAAGTCATCTACATGGAGCTTCCTTTCCTGAACAGTACCATCAAACCAAAGCGACAAATTTCTTTTAGAAATCTGAAAAATATCAACCCTGAACTTCTAGCAGCTGATCTTAAGGTCCTCGTTCCTGTCTCCATTCCAGCTTCCCTCAATGCAGTGGACTTCTACAACATCAGCCTCTCCAGCATCTTAGACCAACATGCTCCTGTCAGAGAGAGGACAGTTGCCTTTTCACGCTCAGCTCCCTGGTTTACCCCAGAGCTGAGGAAAATGAAGACAGCTGGTCGAGTGCTTGAGAGACGCTTCTTGGCTTCTGGTCTGCTAGCTCACAAGCTAGCTTATACAGAGCATCGTAAGATGTATGCTAGGTCCCTCAAAAACTCTCGAACTTTATTTTACTCATCTATAATTTCTGATAACCCTGGTAACTCCAAAATACTTTTTTCAACCATCACTCACCTCCTTCAGCCACGTACAACCTCACTCACTGACTCCACTAATGATCTTTGTAATAAATTTATCTCCTTTTTCCAAAACAAGATCCAAAAAATCAGATCAGCCATCACCTCTTCACCCCCTGCCCTTTCTCCGGCTGCAAATGTACAGCTTGAGAACCCTCCTCCCCTCAGCTTTTTCCCAGAGGTCTGTGTGAAGGAAGTTGAAGCCACTGTCAGGGCAATGAAACCCTGCACATGTGCTCTTGACCCCTTCCCAACAGTCCTGGTCAAGGCTAACATTGCCTCTCTCAGTTCACTCATCACCACTATAGTTAATCAGTCTCTCCAATCTGGTCATATTTCCCCTGTCTTGAAGTCCTCTATAATTAAACCTCTTCTTAAAAAACCTACCCTCGATCCTCATGACCTGGCAAATTACAGACCCATTTCCAACCTTCCCTTCCTCGCTAAAGTTTTGGAGAAATTAGTCTCGGTTTATCTACAAGAACATCTACATGACAATAATATACTGGATAAATTCCAATCAGGTTTTCGAACAGCACATAGCACTGAAACAGCTCTTGTCCGGGTCACAAATGACCTGTTGGTCACTGCAGACCGTGGTTCCTCCTCTCTCCTTATTCTCCTTGATCTTTCGGCAGCCTTTGATACGGTTGATCATTACATTCTGCTCCAACGCTTACAGCAGTTTGCAGGACTTACTGGCACTGCCCTGGAGTGGTTCCGATCATACCTGACAGACAGAACAGAGTCTGTCTCCATCGGGCGTGCCAAGTCATTGAGCCATCCTGTTTCTTGTGGTGTGCCCCAGGGATCAGTTCTGGGACCCCTCCTTTTCAACCTATACATGGTACCACTTGGGTGTATTATCAGCAGCTATGGGGTCTCATTCCATTGCTATGCTGATGATACTCAGCTGTATCTTAAACTGGGTAGCAATGTGTCTGAGACCCCATCTACATCATCTTCTTCAGCTTCTCCATTTTCTCCACTTTCTTCTCTTTCCACACTCACAGCGTGTCTGGAGGAGATAAAGGCATGGATGCGGCAAAATTTCCTTCACCTTAACAGTTCAAAAACAGAAGCAATTCAAATTGGTACATCACATCAAATTCAACAACAAAAAATCCTCAGTATCACTTTTTCTGGCCAGAACATCTCTCTTTCCAATACAGTCACCAATCTTGGTGTTATTTTTGATCCACAACTCACCTTTGAAAGCCATATAAAGCATATCTGTAAAACTTCTTTTTTTCATCTTCGAAATATTGCAAAGCTTCGGTCTACACTGTCCTTCACTGATGCAGAAAAGCTCGTCCATGCCTTTGTCTCCTCCAGACTGGATTACTGCAATGCACTTCTCTTCGGGATTCCTGGCAAGAACATACAAAAACTACAGTATGTCCAAACAGCGCTGCCAGGGTCCTGATGAGAGTGCGTAAGTATGAACACATCACTCCTGTACTGCGTTCACTACACTGGCTTCCTGTTTCTGCCCGGATCACGTACAAAATTTATCTGCTCACCTTCCAGTGCCTGTACGGTAATGCACCATCTTATTTAAAAGAACTTCTCACTCCTCACTGTCCTTCCCGCACTCTCCGCTCTTCCAACACCCATCTTCTTCTCACTCCCAGGTCTCGGTCTCGCACAATGGGAGACCGGGCTTTCTCCTGCGCTGCCCCTCGGCTGTGGAACGCCCTGCCCTCATATCTGAGGGCCCCACAGACCGTGACATGTTTTAAAAAAGGTCTTAAAACCTTTCTTTTTATCCAGTTTTTTAAATAATTAATTGTGCTTTTGTTTTTTATTGCACCCAGTTTTTTGAGTATTTTATCTGCATTTTGTGAATTTTAAGTTTTTGATGCAATTATCTGTGAGGCTCCATCCTCTTGGTTGTTCCTCTTCTTTGTTGCATTTGTGGTTGATTTTTATCTTGATTTTATTTTTCATTGTAGCACTTTGAGATCTGTTTGATGTAAAGTGCGTTATAAATAAAAGTTATTATTATTATTATTATTATTATTATTATTATATGATGAAGGACTGCTTTTGCATAACTGCCAGTTTGGTTGAGTGGTTAGAGCACTGGAGCGGCACTCGGGAGACCAGAGATCGCATCCTGTCCATTGCATCTTCCCCCCCCTTTTTTTTTTAAAGCCTTTTGTTTCGGAGAAATCGGGGTGAGACTAGATATATACATCGACATAATAATACTTTATAATTGTTGTAAACGAGCAGACCGCCGGCGACCATCTGCGGCCAGGAGCTGTTGGGAGCTGCTGGCTTCTGAGGTCCGTGGGTCCGGTCAGAGGTTGCCTCATACGGATAAATTAACTGGAAACACTCGGTGAACTTGGATTGTGTGTCTGGATTGGATGTGCAGCCGCGGTTCGAAGCGCCGCATGCAACGAGCGGAGGTACGTGGGCTGTTTGCCGAAGGAGGATACTTTTCACCTCATCAAAATGTAAGCAAACTGTAATCATTCTTATACGATGGAGGACTGCTTTTGCTCAACTGCTGGTTTGGCCTTGTGGTTAAAGAATTGGTTTGTCACCCGAAGGACCGGGGTTCGCGTCCCCGTCACGGCATGTTTTTTTTTTTTAAGCCTTTTGTTTCAGAGAGATCGGGGTGAGACTAGTAGATATATACATCTACATAATAATACTTTATAATTGTTATTTTTACGTTTCAGTTCCATTTTTAGTGTATTAGCGATCACTCTGTAACAGCCAGTATCTGGCAGTGGTCTCTGCTCCTGCAGTCGGGTGCTGCCGGGAGCTGCTGGCTTTTGAGGAGCATGTTACAGAGGGCGGAGTTAATGCAAACAGAGTTTTGACGGGCGTGTCCTTCCGAGCTCATTATCATAAACAGAACGTTCAGACCGGAAGTTAGAAATGGCAGAATTAAAAAGGGTATAATTTATTATCTAAGAATTATTTTGTGTATTAAATTGAATGAACAGGGTCTGGATAGCACACAAACATACCATAAAAATTAAAAAAAAACTCATCTGAGGTCCCCTTTAAAGTCTTTGTTAGGCTAATTCAAAGATGAAGCTCCTCTGTTCCCATCAGGTATAAAAACTGACTGGGAATCAGTCCTAAAGCCACATTATATGTTTTTGAAAGTTGAAATCTAAGACCCCCCTCCTCTTTTAAGAGAAGGGTTTTCTCTCTTAACATAAATTGCTTCCTTCACCCCCCTCTCACCCTAAGGAAAAAACACCCATACCCAAACAGAGTGGTGTAGTGTATGTGTTCCAGTGCAGCAAGGGCTGTCCAGACCTCTACATTGGGGAAACTAAACAGCTTCTTCACAGAAGCATATGGCTCAACACAGGAGAGCCTCCTCCTCTGGACAAAACTCAGCTGTTCACCTTCACCTCACGGATAAGGGACACTCATTTGAGGACCAGAATGTGCACATTTTGGACCGTGAACACAGATGGTTTGAGAGGGGTGTGAAGGAAGTAATTTATGTTGAGAGAATAACCATCTCTTAACAGAGAAGGGGGTCTTAGATTTCAACTTTCAAAAACATATAATGGAGCTTTAGGACCGATTCCCAGACAATTTTCACACCTGATGGGAACAGAGGAGCCTCATCTGTGAATTAGACTAACAAAGACCTTAAGAAACTCCTACTGTTAAGGTGTGATGTGTGATTTGTCAAGCTACATATGTATGTGTGTATCTTATCTCACTCAGCCTTTATAACCTGAACCCCACACTCACTGCTCTTTGAATTGAAAAAGCTCCTTGGATGAAGTGCGAAACGTCTTCTTTTACAAATAAAGTCTAGTTGTTTTTGTATTGAACATATTTTTATTTATTTATCATGTCCTGCATGACTGAGACGTGTTTGTTCAACCTGTCTTCACTGTAAATAAAATACTGCACATAAAGAACCCCAGTTAATGTGTCCTGTGAGGTTAACTATAAACCAGGCTACATTTATTTAGACAAGTTATTGAGCCTTGAGGACTCACTTACAAGAGAGACCTGATTTCAACAAAGAGTGGTGACAACAGTGGACAACAACGACAACAATAGACAATCTTGAAAGAGTCATGTGCATACAGATAAACTTAAAGGTGGACCTGGTGAGTCGGCAAACCAAACAATAAAGGTACAGCAGCAGGCCAATCCTACAAAGCCGCTGCTGATACCATACTAAAGCTACAAAAAAAACAACAACTAAAAACACCTATTACAAAAGGAAGAGTGAAAACAGGACTACCGGTCCCACCAGGCCAAAACCACTACAAAAATAAATAAATAAATAAATAAATAAATAAATAAATAAATAAATAAAAACAATAACATACATACATACAAAAAGGTAACAAAAAAATTACCTGTAGTGGTTGAAGTTGCCGGCTGCAGGCCACAGCTCCAGGATCTGGACAACAAAAAAAAAAACAAAGGCCCCAGAACACCCAGGGCGGCCAAGAAAAAGGTCGAAACATAAGAGGCCCAAAAGGAAGAGAGTTTCTGAGAGGTCCAAAAATGTGGGAGCATGAACGAGTTCACAAACAGAGTGAACGTGAAAGGTTCAAAAGCAGAGGGAATCTGAGCGAGAGCTCAAAAGTGTGGGATCCAAAGAGTAGCAAAAGAAAGAGAGAGAGGGACAGGAAAAGGGAAGGGGAGAAGAGCTCCCTGGGCCCTGTTGTCAGTGTGCACCAACATGTGGTGGTCCCTGATCAGGTGTACAAGGTGTTTGAGGACTTTGTGGACTGTCAGGAGCTCTAGAACATTTATGTAAAGGGACGTGCCGGCTGGCCACGTCCCCACCCCACTCACTGTGACAGACAAGTTCCGCCCCATCCGGAAAGGGACGTGTCTGTAAATACTGACGTTAGTGACGTCACTTTGCCCAAGGGACTCCCTCCATTAAGAAAGTGGGGTTCCCCCAGTAGATTAGGTCCGTCCCCACCGAGGGTGGGACCGTGACCCGGCGTTGTTTGTGACGTACTGGATCGATCCCAAACGATTGTACCACCTCTTTATTTTTTATTTATTTATTTATTTATTTATTTATTTATTTATTTATTTATTTATTTATTTATTTATTTATTTTTTTTCCATTTATAGATGGCCTCCCTTCACACCTTATAGCCATCCTCTCACTCCAATATTATTTTTTATTTTTATTTTTTATTTTTTTATTTTTTATTTTATTTTTATTTTTTTTTTTAAGAGAGAAAGAAAGAAAAGAGAAAGTAAGACAACAAATCAACAATTATCAACCAAAAGAGCACAAGGCAAACACACCCAACCTCCGTCCACAATCCTGCAAAGCACATGACAGAACACAACAATGGAACATACATGCATAAAGACTAATAATATTCATGAGCTTGCAGTAGAATTCTATAAATACACATACCCATACCTACAAATATATATATAGTATACATACATATACTTTTATATTCATTCATATACCCATCTACATATCTGCATATATCTATATATACATCCCTGCATCCATTTGTGTGTGGTTGTGAGCATGCATAAGTGAATAAGGTTCCTCCAATAGAACATTTAGTAGCGACTGTGAAGCATCAGAGATCCGTCCCCCCAAAGCCCGAGGCAGACGAAGGGGCGATCAAAGCCCAAGACCCCAGGAAGGACCCCGAGCCCAGAGTCCCCAGGACCACCCGAACAGGACGAGCCACTAGCCCACTCCCCAGATCCTACCAAGGGGAAGAACCGGACGAACCCCACCAGCGACCACATACAATGACCCCCCGGGGTCGCCCGCGACAAATTCACAGGTCCCCGCCGGAGACCGCTGCACCGACGTAGCCCTAGGGCCGGTCACCGAGGCCCGGGCACCGGGGACGCCTACCCCTCAGGCCCAGACCCGACAGGACCAGAGGGCACGAGCCCCACCAGGCAGCCACCAGGCCATCAGTGGTACTGGCAGAGTACCACCTCTTTAGCCTGCACATGTGCAGTAAGCCTAGTGGGACTACTGTGTGTGCTGCAACCATCATTCCCAATAATTTCTTTATTATTAGTGCTGATACCGTCCTGTGGGGCTGAATGCACTGAAGTAGTGATGTCAGAGATACTCTCCTCTGATCTGACAGGACAGCTGTCATGCTGGTTGAGCAAAGGCCCACCCCCAATAAAGTTATTTGCTAAGATGGGGTCACAGAATTATTTTCCCAATTTATGGTGAAGCCCAGATGAGACAAGTGTCTCAACAGGACAGCTGTTTGTGTCTGTGCTTCCTCTTCCGAGTGACATAAAAGCAGGAGGTCATCTAAGTAGAAAATAATTCTCATGCCCTTTGATCTCAGTGGGTTCAGCGCCGCCTCGATGCACTTGAAAAGATGCGGGGGGCCAGCGCGTACCCAAACGGGAGGAGTTTGTACTGTTAACAAACCCCTTGAAACGCAAACCTGAGGAACCTTTGGTGTTTGCTTATTATTGGGATGTGAAAGTAAGCGTCTTTCAGATCGCTCAACACAAACCACTCCCCCCTCATTACAAATCCGAGAGCACATTTTAGCGTGAGCATGTGGAAGGGACGCTCCATGATATATTTGTTGAAAATGGACAAGTCCAGAATCGGTCTGAGTCCGCCTGACTTCTTTGGGACCAGGAAGTATTTTGAATAAAAATCGGCTTTCTCATCTTCCGACGGGACTTGGGAGATCACGTCGTTTAATAATAGCTCCTTCAGTTCTGACTGAAGGGCTATTCCCTATTCTGGGGATGTAAGCTTCGTTTCTAACACCTCGTTGAATTTTGGTGGCGCTCTTGAAAACTTTAGAGTGTAACCCTTGCAGATCCCTTGTTTTAACCATTTGTTCAGCATGCTGACTTCCAGCCACGCAGCGTTGTGTGTTGTTAGCGGAGAAGCCTGAGTGCTTTGACTGGCAGGCGAAAATGGGTGAGCCTCTGCCGCCGCCAAGTGGATATTCTCTGCAATGACCCATGGGAGGCTTGATTTCAAAGGGTTGATGGACAGCCAATATGTCATGGTTCTTACCTGTGCTTGTTTCAGCTTGGTTAACAGGAGGACGAAATGAAAAGGCCCTGCCCAACGCAGGTTCATGTGGTTTAATCGTTTGTGAGAGAACAGAAGGGTCTCTGTAACGTTTAAACAGCTTACCGCTCTGTAGTCTGAAACACCTGTCAGAGCGTGCCCCCTACGCTGTGCGGGAGGCGAGGCTGCAGGGTTCATGGAGAGTTCGCTGCCAGCAGGTGCAGCTGCAAAACGGTTTTCTGTTTGTTTGCAGCAACTCATTTTCGTCTTCTGATCACGTTTAAAGAGTTGTTTCGTGTCAACTTCTTTATTTATTGAAGGAGATATGTTTGTAAAAACTGGGAGAAATGAACTGGTCATACAGAGTTCTTCTGTGCGCACCTGCAGCCCGGCTTTCTGTTTGATCACAGTAAAAACATCACACTCTTCTGTTTACCTTGAAAAGTTGCTTCACGCCAACTTCTTATTCATTTTAGGAGACGTGTTATAACCCTGGGAGTGAGGCCTTCAGCATTACTAACTGAAAGACTCCGTCTTTTATTAAATTTTTTAAACAGCTTCTTATTTTCCTCATTAAACACTCAGTCAGCAAAAACATCTCCATCATTACTTGAGGAGTGTTTTCCTCGATTCCTGGTGCTGACTCGGCTATGAAGACTGTTGGCGGCCCTTGCCTCTGAGAGTCCCGGGTCTCTGAAAGGCCTGGGACGGATGCCCTTTCGCTGAAGCAAAGCAGAGCGGGGGTCTGCCTAGCGAAGGACGACGTGCTAACGTACCTGTTAGAGCGCCTCTGTGGTGAGCGTAGGACCATTTTAGCAACTTCCGCTTTTTATAAGTGACTTTGGGCTTGTTTTTCCTACAATCGCTTATAAATTTGTCAGTCGCGGGTTGCGGTTTTTTTGGGCTAGTTGTTTGCATTAGCGATAGCGTCCGTTGCTATACCGATTAGGGTTGTAAATCTCTGTGTGACAGACGATTCGATTCACATCTAGATACAAGGGTTACGATTCGATTCAAAAACGATTTATTTTAAAAACGGAACGATTCGATTTGATTCGATGCAGCGTAAAAGCGACTCGGTTCGATTCGATGCAGTGTAAAAGCGATTCGGTTCGATTCGATTAAACTTCAAATAATTCTACGTTTTAATATTTGTTGATGTACCGGTAGACAAATATTTCATTATGAAAGAAAAAGGACCACTTCTATAAATGTGACATTCTTAGAGCATTTTTAAATTTGTAAAAGTCCACATATATCATATCTAAAAGGGTGCTGTAAAGCACTGGTAAAAATAAAGTAAAAAGCCAAACAAAATAATCACATGTTAAATGTGTTTATTTTTAAACATGGACCTAAAGACCAGCTAAAAGAAAATTTCCTACAGAAAATACAGAAAAAATATAAAAGGCACAAATGGTTACAGCAGCATGTAATAAAATAAAAATCACTAGGAAAAAAAACCAGGAATAAGCTATAAGCACAAAGCTCCTGAGTCCTGTGCAATAACCTGTTGTGCAATAACCTGTCACACAACCTGTAGTTTGGTAGTTATGTGCAATATAGATCATGTGCATTTTAGCTTATATTTCATTACTACCTTGAAATAGTTATTCACACAAATTCATCCTGCTTCACCGTTAAAATTCTACCATGTTGTTTACTATTTTTCTCTTCAGAAACTTTGTAATATTATAATTACTGTTTCACTTTTTGGTAGTTTATTTTGTACCCTCATTGCATGCTGTAGTATTTCCTGTTTGCTTGTTGTTTGTTTTTTAGCAAGTCAAAATCATTTTTTCTCATCCTGAGCATTTCATTGTACTAAGTTAACCCTGTGTTAACCTGCATATGACAAATATGGTACCGGTAGTGGCAGGCTACCACTACCGGTGTATGAATGTCTGAATGAATGGGTGGATGGCTGGTATTGTAAAGCGCTTTGGGGCTCCTCACAGGGGGCTGGAAAGCGCTATATAAATAAGCTCCATTTACCATTTACCAAATAAACACTTGAACTTGAACTTAATAATACAAAACATAATGCAAGAACAGTACACCTAACAACAGCAGCACGAACATGAGTTTGTGTGAGCAGGTGGGCACGGATTAATATAAAAACATGCTCTCTGTACCTCTTGACTTCTTCACTGGCCTGGTCCCTCACAGATCTAGTTGCCATCCTCACTTCAAAGTCTCCCAACAGCTCGTCCAGCGCTGACATTTTCTTCTTTTTACAAGGTGGTTCATCATCTGAAATAGAAAACAAGCACCATATATTACTGGCTATGTTTGCCATGAAGTTTTTTTTTTTACTGACTTTACCATTTTATGTAAAAATCTTCATCTGATGTTCAGAATTTATTTATGTAGGGACTCGTGTACATGTGTAAAAGATATATCATTATCATCATGATTCAGTGTTTCAATGTTTAGATGTTTACTGTTGCACCGAGGGACTGAGAGAAACGCAATTTCGGTCCTGTGTATGTCCTGCACTGTACATATTGCAGATCTGACAATAAAGTTGACTTTGACTTTTGACTTTGACTTTTGACTTTGACTTTTTGACTTTTGACTTTGACTTTGACTTTGACTTTTGACTTTGACTTTGACTTTTTGACTTTGACTTTGACTTTGATGATTATTTAACTCTTTCATGATGCATGCAGATTCTCTCATTATTGTGAATGTGTTTTATGCTGATACAATGACAGCAGCACAAGTGATGGAGATATTCAATATTTATCATCTAAAACTAATTACTCTGACCCAATAATTATAACCTAGCTCACTTGTATCAAATATTCTCTGTTCCCTTTAAACACTTATATTTGATAGTACAAACATGTTGTTTGCTTTTTCCCTTTGATACAGAAAAGACAGTCTTCTAGCCTTGACAATGTCTGGATAAGATGTTCTTGTAGGATCAGAAACACGACTTGTTTGTTTTATCTGTAAGACGTCAGAGCTTGTCAAACTCCACCTGCTTCTTGTTTAAATAGCTTGTCATGTCCAGTACAATTCGGAATTGTGCTGAACAATGTATTTGAGACCAAACTAAGTTTCAAAAGACATTAAAAAGCCTTCCCCTTTGCAAAGTTGTTTGTCTGATTTAACACTGTTCTCTTGTTTATCTTGTGTGGTTTTTATTAAGGTAACAGGGGTTTAAAATCCCCATCATTATGGTGCCGAAAACCCA
>JBBPBX010088182.1:0-14547 GCA_038048925.1 Garcialebias charrua
GCCGTCCTTAGGGCCTCTAAAACCGACAATCCCACCGGATGCACCGGTGGGTGGATCTGATAATAACCCACAAATACCTCTATCAATGGCTGAACTACGGAATATGGCGAAAAGCATTCAAACCTTCGCCCCTGGCCCAATGGGCTCACACGAAACCAAGATCTATCTCGAGGACCTTGATTTCCAGCTTCAACGTTTCCCAGAAGCTACAGATGATGATAGAATCTGTCTGTTAAGGTTAACATCGGACAGGACGGTGCATGCTTTTATGAAGCGTCAACGAGAAGCAGTGATGAAAGACTACAGTCTTCTCTGTGCTGCGCTGATAAGGGAGTTTTCTCCTTGCACGGGGCCCGATGGCATCATAACAGCAGCTAACATCAAGCAAGGTAGGAATGAACACCCAAGGTCATATTATGACCGAATATTCCGTGCCTATTTCGGGGACAGATGCGAACCTGAAATGGAGGAGGAGGTAGGGTTTAAGTATATTTTCAGCCAAAACCTCTGCCCTGACATAAGAGAGAAAGTACATGTCAGCGCAAACTATAAACGGAGGTCCATCGAAGACATAAGAGAGTGCGCGATAGATGTTTTTACAGGTCGCTCACCAAACAAGACACCCTTTGAAGTGTGTCCTGGTGAAAAGGTCAAATACCAATCGCTAGACCTTGAAGGAGCAAGAGCGCCAGCTCACTCTTTTAAGGAAGCCGAGAATAAGCAAAATTTCCAACCTGACAGACCGCAAAATGAAGGTGTCCGCTGGAACAAAGACCAAAAGGGGTCCAGAGACCCTAAGTGGTACAGGCCGCATCAAGAGGAAGAACCCCATCATCAAAAAAGGGGGGCTTTCCAAAAGAAAAAGAAATATGGGTCCCAAGGAGACTCATATGAAAGAGGGTGGTCCCAGAGAGGACCCCCGAGCAATGCGCCAGCTCCTGCACCTCAAACTGAACAGTCTGGGGCGAGGAAAAACCCACAGAAGTTCCAGAAAAAAGGCCCTAAACCTCTGTCTTCAGAAGAGATGGAGAACATACGTCGGTTGTTAGAAAGTTTGAAAAAAACAAACAAGGAAAACAAACCTGGTGTGATGTGTAGCACTATCATTGATAGTGACTCAGAACACACAAATAACAGCAATGCCACGATTGCTGACAGTCGCCAAGATACTGATGGTCAGGATGCTGACAATCAGGGTATAGACAGTCAACAAGACGTTGACTGTAACCATGACTTCATTGTTACAGAGTCCGAGAGCCCCTCATCGGAAAAAGGGGGGGTAAGCTCACTCACCAAAGACAATGACTCGTCACAGACCGATCACTCAGACCCATGTGTGACTGCACTACCAGTACAGGTGAATGAAATTCACACAGACAATGGTAGACGTAACACACGTCGGAAAAAACCTGATAGGTTCCTGTGTAACATTATCAGGAAGGGGCCCGCTAAGAAGGCTTACCTGTCAATCACTTTAGAAGGGGTCCTCACAGAAGAGGCCCTCCTGGATGGTGGGGCTGACATAACCATTATGTCTCCCACACTGTTGAAGGAGCTAAGGATAGCCGCTAGCGGGGTTGACAGGGAAATACCCCTCAAAGAATGTGCTGTAGTACTGCAGGGACTCTCAGAGACGAGAACAACCCTTACAGCTATAGCCATGGTTCATATGCAGATTGGTGAAATGACGCTATACCACCCGGTACACGTGTCCACCGTTGACTCATTCCCATTTTTGGTTGGCCAAGACTTTATAAACCGCTTTGACGCGATTATAGATTATGGCGATCAAACAATGTGGACCAGAGTGAGCCAACCACTGCCGATCGATATGCCTACACATGGTGACACTGACTGTTTAACAGCAGGTACCGCGGAAGGCACAAAGGGGTCCTCCAACGAGAGCACAATCCCGGTAAGTGAACCTTCAGCAACAGGTGAGGCAGAAAAGGCCCAACAAGAGAGCCTCCTCTGCGAGCTGAAACAGTCAGCACTCACTGAACACTACCTACCGCAGGTAGTCAAAGGTGTTGAGATCCAAGGATCCCACACCGATGATGCTGTTTTGTCTCCTTGGACGGAGAAATCAGCGATCAGCCAAGCTTTCTATGGAACCTTGGTTAAAAAACAGTTGGGTCTAGAAATGAACAAAAAGGCTTTCCGCTTTTCGTTGGACCCCAACGATAAACAGGTAATGACCGCAAAAGGGATCATTGACCTGAAACTGATCTGGAACCAACGAGAACTGGATCACCCGTTCCTCGTGGTCCCGAACTTACCACATGCAACCTACATAGGCTCCGACATTTTGGTAAGGTTAGGTGTCCGAGTGGACATCAACAACAATGTACTGTGGTCACTAGACACAGCCACAAAGGACTCTCCTGTGCTAACAACAGAGAACCTTAAGGCTGGACAGACCATTCCAGAGGTCTGTCAGATTGCTAACAGCCATAACACTGCGGTACCACCTCAGGTTATGAACAAGCCGGTGATGTGTCACATCATGAAAGGACAAGCTATTAGCACAAAACAGGCATACTTTCAACCATCTCCTATGTTTTTCAACTTAGGACTGTCCATGGAGGCCACATTCCAAGTGACCCTCGACTGCAGAACCACGACTGTTGCTGTGTGCAACACAAGCACAGAAGAGGTACTGATCCCAAAAAACACACAGCTAGGATGGTTGATCTCCACTGATTTTCATGATTTTGAGCTAAGCATTCCATTTCTGGGAGGACTCCCAGAGAACTTGATCCCATATCAACACACGGGGCAAGTCTTGTTCACGAAACCAACACAGGCCATAGCTCTTTTCTCCCCCACTGAGTCCGACCAGGACACTGTCCGCAGGTTCGGTTTCAACAAAGGAGACAGTCTATGCCCCCAAACTTACAGTGCACTACCTGTTGACAGGTTTTACGACACTGAAGGGGACTCACTGGAGCTCCCCAAAGAACAAGAATCCCTCTCAGTTGCTTCACAGATTGACCAGGTGGTCGCCCAAGCC
The DNA here is from genome assembly GCA_038048925.1 of Garcialebias charrua. Classification (NCBI taxonomy): domain Eukaryota; kingdom Metazoa; phylum Chordata; class Actinopteri; order Cyprinodontiformes; family Rivulidae; genus Garcialebias; species Garcialebias charrua. Next base: position 3,014 of record JBBPBX010088182.1, read on the forward strand.
GACGCCCTGAAAACTGATGAAGAAAGGGACAAACTTCGCAAAGTTCTTCTAAAATATGAGAAATCATTCTCAACTGACTCGATGGATTGTGGGTTGACCACGCTCCACACAGTGAGCATCCCAACCCCGCCTAATGCTCCCCCTGCATTTGTCAGACAGTACAAGATTCCTCTGGCAGCACATCAACCTGTCAGAGAAATCATTAATGACCTGTTAGAAAAAGGTATCATCCGATACTGTAACAGCACTTACTCTGCGCCTTTATGGCCGGTGTTAAAACCTAATGGTAAGTGGAGACTCACTATAGACTACAGAAAGCTGAACAAACAAGTTCCCTTATCCAGATGGCCTATGACGCAACTCCAACAGGAACTGCCCAAGGTCACCAATGGTAAGTACTTCTCGACTCTCGACGTCGCCTCTGGTTTTTGGACCATCCCTGTGCGCGCCGAGGACCAGTACAAACTAGCTTTCACTTTTGGTGGCCGTCAGTACACCTTTAACAGGTGTCCCTTTGGCTACGCTAACTCACCTGCAGAGTTCAACATCTTCTTGAACAAAGCATGTCCAGACGCCCACGAGCGTGGAACACTGATCTACGTGGACGATGTCCTTTTGAGGCAGCCAACACTGGACTCACATTTGGCTGAGATCGACCACGTTCTGAATCAGCTGACAACTGCTGGTGCTAAAATATCACTGTCAAAATGCCAATGGTGCAGAACCAAAGTGGACTACGTTGGCCTACTTGTAGGTCCTGACGGAGTACAACCACAGCTGACTCGCACCCAAGGCCTCGACAATCTCAAAGTCCCCACCAATCTCAAAGAACTACAAAGTTTTCTGGGCGTGTGTAACTACTCGAACCAATTCATCGAAAACTATGCGGACCTTGCGAAACCACTGACTGAACTCCTTAAAAAAGACGTACCATTTGTTTGGACTGACAAACAGCAACAGGCAATGGACGCTCTTATAAACAGGATCAAGTCAGCCCCTTGTTTAGTCTACCCAGACTACAACAAAGAGTTTTACTTGGAAGTGGGCTTCTCAGCTCATTGCATAAGTGCAGGTCTGTACCAGATACACGACAGAGACAAACGTGTAGTAGCCTATGCCAGCAAAACGATGGCAGGCCCCGAGTTGAGATTCTCAGACTGTGAGAAAGCTTTACTGACCACAGTGTGGGCAGTTAAACATTTCTCCAGCTACATTGGTGGACAGAAAATCATTGTGGAAACACAACACCAGCCAGTGACCTTTCTTAACAGTGAACGCATCAGAGATGGTGTGGTGACAAACTCACGTGTTGCAACGTGGCTCATGGCGCTTCAAAGTTTTAACCTAGACATACGTTATGGTCAAAACAAGAAGTCACATCTGGGGACGGACTTGGCAATCTGCCAGAAGTGTACACAAGATGTACCAGCCACCCAGCCGCCGGTTGAGGTAAAACCCCCAGTAACTGAAGACCCGAATCACCACTTCTTTGATGACAATATCTGCAAAGATATGACAACATTGTACGTGGATGGATCTTCATTCCTCCGCGACAAAATCTGCAGAGCAGGTGTTGGAGGAGTTCTCCTCCAAGACCATGAACAGATAACTTTCAGCTACAAATTAGGATCTCAGACTTCTCAGTACGCTGAGATTGCAGGAATCCTAATAGCTCTCCAGATGGTAGTAGAACGCTCCATCAAGACGCTAGTCATCTGCACTGACTCTAACTATGCTCGTTTGAGTTTCGCTTGTCACCTCGCTGTGTGGAAACAGAACGGTTTCCTAACAAGCGACAGAAAAGTGGTCAAACACAAAGAGCTTTTCATAGCGTGTGATCACTTGGTGACATCACACGACTTACAGATCTACTGGAAGAAAGTTCCAGGGCATTCTAGAGTCCCAGGCGATGACAAGCACTACAATGACATTGCAGATTCCTTAGCCAAAGAAGGAGCCGACGAAGGTCCTCTATGGTCCTTCGACCCCTCCTGGTTAATCGAGACTCTGCCAACACAACCTTCAGTCAGAGTTATGGCAGTCACACGTGCACAGGCCGCAGCCAGACCTGCTGACAACGCAGTCTCTGTACGACCTGCACTGACTGACCCAGACATCATCCAACTACAGAAGTCGGATCCTGCTATCAACTCCATGATACTGTACCTGACTGATCCGAACAAAAATAGTCCGTCTAAAGACGACCTGGATTCCGATCCAGACCTTAAGGTCCTCTATCAGCTGCGCAAACAGCTAAAACTAATCAAGGGCATCTTAACTTTCGCTCATGGACCAACGTCCTCACCTGTGTTCGTGGTTCCCCATGACCAAAGGGGGGTGATGTTAGTTCATGCCCATGATCTCCCGTCCGCAGGACACAAAGGAGATAAAGCCACGCTGACGGCATTAAAACAAATTGCCTATTGGCCTGGAATGAAAAAGGATGTCAAGGACTACATTGAAGGGTGCGTGGTCTGTGGCCAGTTTCAGCCAACCAGACCACTTCACAGAGCACCACTGCAAAGCAGAGGCATTGCATTCCCATGGTCTGACCTCCAGATCGACTGGGTTGGACCACTCACTAAGAGCTCTAGAGGAAATAAATATTTTCTCACGGTAACCTGTGCATTCACCAAATGGGTAGAATGCCTACCAGCTCCTAACGACACAGCACAAACCACTGCTATGTTGTTAATGAATCATATATTCTCAAGGTTTGGACTTCCCCTTCGGGTGAACTCAGACCAAGGTACACACTTCACAGGTGAAGTGATGAAAGAACTGTGGAAGACGCTAGGCGTCAAGGCCAACTTTCATGTCGGCTACCACCCACAGGCTTCAGGCCAAGTAGAGAGAGCAAACAGAACTGTGGTGAGTATTTTGAAGAAATACGTGGCTGCAAACCACAAGGACTGGGACGTGAAACTCCCTCTGGTCCTCATGGCCATAAGAGCCACTCCACACACATCAACTGGCATCTCTCCCTTCGAGATGATGACCGGTCGACAAATGACTCTCCCTCTACACCTGTTGTACCAACCAGGCGACGCCGCCATGGCGACAGCCTACACCACACAACAATACATGAAAGATTTGAATGTACACCTCAGAAACACTTTTGCTTTCGCCCAGAAAAACCTGGAAAAATCCGCTGAAGGACGTAAGGCGTACTACGACCAAAAGGCCTCTCACAATGAACTCCAAGTGGGAGACAGAGTCTGGTACTATACGTTCGCCCCAGCAACCGGGAAAGGAGGGTCCGAGACCGGAACTCTCGCCCGCAAACTAATGCCCAGGTGGACTGGACCTCATCTGATAACAGACAAAGTGTCCTCAGTCGTCTACGAAATCAAAATCAGCAAAGGCCGCAAAGAGCCAATTGCTAAATGGGTACATCGAAATCAGATCAAACCTTACAAGGCGTTCAATGACTCCACAAAAGACAAAGATCTCACAAACACACCGACTTCATGGGATAATAAGGTCGTCCAAACACAAGTTAGTAAATAAACTAATCAGGTTTGAACTACCGTACTTTCCCACCCTATAAGTCGCATTGTCCAATTTGAACTTAGAAACGCTAAGCCTAACACTCACAACATAACTAATCTTAACAACCGTTTAAATCCACGAGATTTAATTTGACCTCGGTCACGAAGTTGAGACCTGTTTTTCTTGTGTGTTGCACTTTGGAATCTGACGACAAGAGTGTGTCGAAGCAGTGAAACGTTGTTTCCTTGTTGTTTAGTCATTACTGTTGTCATTAGTTGAGATATTGTTTGGTTCTGAACACTCCCAGCCAAAAAGGTTTTGTATTAACATTGGTTAATGAATGATATGGATTTAACTATGCCAACATGCAGTTCGTTTTGTTAAATCTCAATCGTCGAAGAGTCAATGTAGTTTAAAGCTACTCAAGGTACCATAAACTACATTGACCTCACAATTTCTAAATTGAACCGATTCGATCGTTTCTATTCTAGATTATCTATTCATTTTGATGAGTCTCGCCATAGACTTCAAAATTTATTAGGAATACCAAATCCTACGTCGTGCGTCTAAAAGACAACAGACATTTAGATCAAACTATATTTCATTTTTCTATTTTAGTTTAACCTAAACTAAGTAATGAATGGAGGAATAGTTTGGAATTAGAGGCCTTCGTTACAGAAGCCCTCCAAAATTCTATAGGTACAGATCCCTATACCTAATTTATAGATTTGATCCACCCCTTAATTGGTAATTGTAGCTGATCTAAACCATGATAGCTTACATACCAGGTGCATATAGGTAAGGCTTAATGTAAAATCCCAATCATAAGCCCACCTTAAAAACCACATAAATGCATGACACATAGAACCAGAGTGGCACGGACTGGAAACCAACCAGCCTCCAACCATCGATGTGGGGACCTGCAGCTCCAACGCTTGGTCTTCAACCTTCATCCAAGGGCCGCCTCCTCTGCGTCAAATCGAGGGATCCCCTCTACATGCTGATTATGAAAACAATTGTTGCTGATCATTCAACAAAACTAATCGTTGGGGATTTACTGCTGTGGAATTACCGCTGTGGATTATAAGACTTTGCTTTCCAAGGGATCACAGACTTTGTTTTCCAAGAGTTAACAGACTTTGTTTTCCAAAGGATTAAAAGCTTTTCGCAATGGGATTACCTACGAACAGTATGGAATTTCCAAAAACTTTATGGGATTATAATTTTTGATTTTTTTTTTTCCACTTGCTGGATTACTTCAAGATCAAAGACAGTTCAAGGTTTCCTTTCGTGTTGGACCCCATCCCCAAGGACTGGCGATGGCTTCCAAAAGGGGGGAGATGTAGTGGACCTACCCAGGGTCAAATTAAGGTTTTTGAACTGTCCAGTGATGACCTTTACTGACCTCTCAGTAAAGCAAGACATTTACTACAAAATTATTCATTTAGCTATAATCTGATAACATAGTCACCAATAAGAGACTATTTCTATCTTTGATTTTAGGCTGATGTGATCAAAAGAATAATTTTATTTGTAAGAGCATCAGTACATTTTAATGTCAGATAAATCAAATACTCTGCTTAATTCAAAATGTTGTACATGGAGGATTTCTCCTCTCCTCTCGAACTTGCATGTGAAGATAAAAGGAACACTTTATCTCATTCATTTTAGCTTGAGCTCAGGACAATCTAGACACCCAAAGACTTTTGTTTTTGTCCTATTTAATAATCAAGCTATTATCATTAATAGGTCCCATATGTGATGCTTAATGACGTTGTTTTAATCAAACCAACAGTATTTTGTTAAAGTGTTAAAGCAAAGGAATCAGTTTTATGATAAAATGCTGACATCTGAAACTAACACTTTATCTTTCTGACAAACTAATCTTTTGACCCCCTTTCAACATGTTGATGTCATCCTCACATCAACTTATGATGCCATTCGGCCAATCAGAAAGAACACATTTTCTGGGTCACGTCTCAGTTAAAACCTTCACATCTTACTTTCTCTAAAGAGTTTGCTGAGGACTTCGAGCTATGAGGTTCCCCAAAGAACTGATGATCGTCTGGTCAACACGCTAATGACCATGTCATTCAGTTAAAGACTTATAACATGCCAAGTTATAAGCCATCTTCAACAGCTGAAAAGCTCTCTTTTATTGACATTCCTTTAAGGAACGTCTTATCTTGAACAACAGCACCAGGAGCTGCCGTTACTTCGGTTCGAGTCAAGGCGCACGTCTGGAGACGCTGAGAATGGTAAACGAACTGACCAAACTGGACCGAGGGAGACTGACCATCTTCACGAGGTAACAAGTCGTCAAATGCTTTGCCAAGGGTACCAACGTGTAGCTTTAATCGGCCGGAGAACTGCCATGTTTCTGGTTAAAACACATCAAGATAACTCCCTGACTCTTAACTTTTCTTCCTCCATAAATTTCTCCTCCTAAACCTTTTCCCTCTCTATCTAAGCTGGAAACTATTTTAAGCTGAAATGCCCACAGACTAAATATGTTAACATCCAATATTTATGTCTGTTGTGTTAAATTTAAGTTTGCTGACGTATTAATTTGAAAGAAAGTGAAATCATGTCAATCAAGTGTAATGGTGTTAATTTAGTTGATTTATTTTAAATAAATGATAGTGTCTCTTTGACATATCAAACTAAGTTAACGTCTTTGTCACTTAATGGCTTTGTGTATTTATCCATCATAAAGATCACAGAAATATTGGGTAAACTGAAAAAGAACAGAATCCGTGAATTTACTATTCAATCTGAATAAGTAGATTAATTAAGATAAAGAGGTCAGTATTAATATTGACCTCCTCATTAATTCTTACACATATATACATCTATATGTTTATGCATATGTACATATATGCATATTCTTGTATATATACATATATGCATTTACATGTTTAAATGCATTTGCATATACAGTACATGTATATATGCACTTACATATACATGTATATATGCACTTACACATACATGTAAATAGGCACTTACATATACGTGTAATAGGCATGTAAATATAACATGTTCAACTCAAATTGTGTGTGTTTGTGTGTGTGACTGTTTTGTGGTTTCTAAGGACAGTGTTTTGTCAGGACAGTAATGAGCTGTTATCTGATTGTCTGATTACTGTATAGCGTATTGCTGTCCTGACAAAACACTGTCCTTAAAAACCACAAAACAGTCACACACACAAACACACACAACTTCAGTTGAACATGTTATATTTACATGTATATGTCTATCTGTACATTATACGTATATGCATATATATACATGTATATGTTTATGCATATATACATCTATATGTTTATGCATATGTACATATATGCATATTCTTGTATATATACATATATGCATTTACATGTTTAAATGCATTTGCATATACAGTACATGTATATATGCACTTACATATACATGTATATATGCACTTACACATACATGTAAATAGGCACTTACATATACGTGTAATAGGCATGTAAATATAACATGTTCAACTCAAATTGTGTGTGTTTGTGTGTGTGACTGTTTTGTGGTTTCTAAGGACAGTGTTTTGTCAGGACAGTAATGAGCTGTTATCTGATTGTCTGATTACTGTATAGCGTATTGCTGTCCTGACAAAACACTGTCCTTAAAAACCACAAAACAGTCACACACACAAACACACACAACTTCAGTTGAACATGTTATATTTACATGTATATGTCTATCTGTACATTATACGTATATGCATATATATACATGTATATGTTTATGCATATATACATCTATATGTTTATGCATATGTACATATATGCATATTCTTGTATATATACATATATGCATTTACATGTTTAAATGCATTTGCATATACAGTACATGTATATATGCACTTACATATACATGTATATATGCACTTACACATACATGTAAATAGGCACTTACATATACGTGTAATAGGCATGTAAATATAACATGTTCAACTCAAATTGTGTGTGTTTGTGTGTGTGACTGTTTTGTGGTTTCTAAGGACAGTGTTTTGTCAGGACAGTAATGAGCTGTTATCGGATTGTCTGATTACTGTATAGCGTATTGCTGTCCTGACAAAACACTGTCCTTAAAAACCACAAAACAGTCACACACACAAACACACACAATTTTAGTAGAACATGTTATATTTACATGTATATGTCTATCTGATATGCATATATACATTTATATGCATATATGTATATACACTGTACAGTACATGAATATGCATTTATGATATGCTTATATACATGTATATATGTATATTTGTGTGTATGTATATGACATAGATATCAATTATATAAATAATGCAGGGATTGTTAAGTATGACTTCAATATTATTAGTCACAGTTTTTTAATTTATAGTTTTCTTTCATTCAGCTAATTTTAATTTCATCTTAGTCCACCTATCATGAGAGGAGTTTTGTAAATACTCTGTCCATTTATCTTTCCTTTATGTGAGATGGATACTTGGGCCAAAAACAAACAATCATGTAATGTTTATTGGTTTACATGTGACAGCAGCTATCATCAAAATGTAGAATTTCCTCTAAATATAAGTATAAATGATCTCTTACAGATGTCATGTGAACACGTCCAGAGTCAGGAGATCGCAGGTAGCCAGAAGCACGATCAACTTCCTTTAAACACGAATACCAAGGTACATTTTAGTTCTTGTGTTCCTAAACAGAATTACTTGCTACGTGTGGTTTCATCAACCTTAATGTTCAATTAGGTGTGTATAGGAGTGTACTATGGTTTTTATGGACAGTTGTTTGTTTGGACAGTCAGACGCTATAAACAATCAGACAATCAATCAGATAACAGCTCATTACTGTCCTGACAAAACACTGTCCTTAAAAACCACAAAACAGTCACACATACAAACACACACAACTTCAGTTGAACATGTTATATTTACATGTATATGTCTATCTGTACATTATATGTATATGCATATATATACATGTATATGTTTATGCATATATACATCTATATGTTTATGCATATGTACATATATGCATATTCTTGTATATATACATATATGCATTTACATGTTTAAATGCATTTGCATATACAGTACATGTATATATGCACTTACATATACATGTATATATGCACTTACACATACATGTAAATAGGCACTTACATATACGTGTAATAGGCATGTAAATATAACATGTTCAACTCAAATTGTGTGTGTTTGTGTGTGTGACTGTTTTGTGGTTTCTAAGGACAGTGTTTTGTCAGGACAGTAATGAGCTGTTATCTGATTGTCTGATTACTGTATAGCGTATTGCTGTCCTGACAAAACACTGTCCTTAAAAACCACAAAACAGTCACACACACAAACACACACAACTTCAGTTGAACATGTTATATTTACATGTATATGTCTATCTGTACATTATACGTATATGCATATATATACATGTATATGTTTATGCATATATACATCTATATGTTTATGCATATGTACATATATGCATATTCTTGTATATATACATATATGCATTTACATGTTTAAATGCATTTGCATATACAGTACATGTATATATGCACTTACATATACATGTATATATGCACTTACACATACATGTAAATAGGCACTTACATATACGTGTAATAGGCATGTAAATATAACATGTTCAACTCAAATTGTGTGTGTTTGTGTGTGTGACTGTTTTGTGGTTTCTAAGGACAGTGTTTTGTCAGGACAGTAATGAGCTGTTATCTGATTGTCTGATTACTGTATAGCGTATTGCTGTCCTGACAAAACACTGTCCTTAAAAACCACAAAACAGTCACACACACAAACACACACAACTTCAGTTGAACATGTTATATTTACATGTATATGTCTATCTGTACATTATATGTATATGCATATATATACATGTATATGTTTATGCATATATACATCTATATGTTTATGCATATGTACATATATGCATATTCTTGTATATATACATATATGCATTTACATGTTTAAATGCATTTGCATATACAGTACATGTATATATGCACTTACATATACATGTATATATGCACTTACACATACATGTAAATAGGCACTTACATATACGTGTAATAGGCATGTAAATATAACATGTTCAACTCAAATTGTGTGTGTTTGTGTGTGTGACTGTTTTGTGGTTTCTAAGGACAGTGTTTTGTCAGGACAGTAATGAGCTGTTATCGGATTGTCTGATTACTGTATAGCGTATTGCTGTCCTGACAAAACACTGTCCTTAAAAACCACAAAACAGTCACACACACAAACACACACAATTTTAGTAGAACATGTTATATTTACATGTATATGTCTATCTGATATGCATATATACATTTATATGCATATATGTATATACACTGTACAGTACATGAATATGCATTTATGATATGCTTATATACATGTATATATGTATATTTGTGTGTATGTATATGACATAGATATCAATTATATAAATAATGCAGGGATTGTTAAGTATGACTTCAATATTATTAGTCACAGTTTTTTAATTTATAGTTTTCTTTCATTCAGCTAATTTTAATTTCATCTTAGTCCACCTATCATGAGAGGAGTTTTGTAAATACTCTGTCCATTTATCTTTCCTTTATGTGAGATGGATACTTGGGCCAAAAACAAACAATCATGTAATGTTTATTGGTTTACATGTGACAGCAGCTATCATCAAAATGTAGAATTTCCTCTAAATATAAGTATAAATGATCTCTTACAGATGTCATGTGAACACGTCCAGAGTCAGGAGATCGCAGGTAGCCAGAAGCACGATCAACTTCCTTTAAACACGAATACCAAGGTACATTTTAGTTCTTGTGTTCCTAAACAGAATTACTTGCTACGTGTGGTTTCATCAACCTTAATGTTCAATTAGGTGTGTATAGGAGTGTACTATGGTTTTTATGGACAGTTGTTTGTTTGGACAGTCAGACGCTATAAACAATCAGACAATCAATCAGATAACAGCTCATTACTGTCCTGACAAAACACTGTCCTTAAAAACCACAAAACAGTCACACATACAAACACACACAACTTCAGTTGAACATGTTATATTTACATGTATATGTCTATCTGTACATTATATGTATATGCATATATATACATGTATATGTTTATGCATATATACATCTATATGTTTATGCATATGTACATATATGCATATTCTTGTATATATACATATATGCATTTACATGTTTAAATGCATTTGCATATACAGTACATGTATATATGCACTTACATATACATGTATATATGCACTTACACATACATGTAAATAGGCACTTACATATACGTGTAATAGGCATGTAAATATAACATGTTCAACTCAAATTGTGTGTGTTTGTGTGTGTGACTGTTTTGTGGTTTCTAAGGACAGTGTTTTGTCAGGACAGTAATGAGCTGTTATCTGATTGTCTGATTACTGTATAGCGTATTGCTGTCCTGACAAAACACTGTCCTTAAAAACCACAAAACAGTCACACACACAAACACACACAACTTCAGTTGAACATGTTATATTTACATGTATATGTCTATCTGTACATTATACGTATATGCATATATATACATGTATATGTTTATGCATATATACATCTATATGTTTATGCATATGTACATATATGCATATTCTTGTATATATACATATATGCATTTGCATGTTTAAATGCATTTGCATATACAGTACATGTATATATGCACTTACATATACATGTATATATGCACTTACACATACATGTAAATAGGCACTTACATATACGTGTAATAGGCATGTAAATATAACATGTTCAACTCAAATTGTGTGTGTTTGTGTGTGTGACTGTTTTGTGGTTTCTAAGGACAGTGTTTTGTCAGGACAGTAATGAGCTGTTATCTGATTGTCTGATTACTGTATAGCGTATTGCTGTCCTGACAAAACACTGTCCTTAAAAACCACAAAACAGTCACACACACAAACACACACAACTTCAGTTGAACATGTTATATTTACATG
>JBBPBX010088185.1:0-14547 GCA_038048925.1 Garcialebias charrua
CACACACGTAAGGAGAAGTTAATGTTGTCTGTGTTGTTGTTGTTATCAGCAGGTGTTCACGTCTGTGTGTGTGTTTGTGTTTCAACAGCTCCACTTGCTGCTTCGCCTCATGGAACAGCGTCAGGTACCACGTACCGTTCTCCTGCTGCTCTGCCTCCAGCCTCCTGCCTGTCCTCCAGCCTCCTCCCTGTCCTCATGCTCCACACATGCACCACACACGTAAGGAGAAGTTAATGTTGTCTGTGTTGTTGTTGTTATCAGCAGGTGTTCACGTCTGTGTGTGTGTTTGTGTTTCAACAGCTCCACTTGCTGCTTCGCCTCATGGAACAGCGTCAGGTACCACGTACCGTGCTCCTGCTACTCTGCCTCCAGCCTCCAGCCTGTCGTCCAGCCTCCTGCCTGTCCTCCACACATGCACCACACAGGTAAGGAGAAGTTGTTGTTGTCTGTGTTGTTGTTCTCTGCAGGTGCTGACGTCTGTGTGTGGTTGTGTTCCAACAGTTCATCCGCGTGTTGCTCCACGTCATGGATGAGCCTCTGGTGCTACCTGTCCTCCAGCCTGCTCTGCCTCCAGCCTGTCGTCCAGCCAGCCTCCTGCCTGTCCTCCTGCCTCCAGCCTGTCGTCCAGCCTCCTGCCTGTCCTCCACACATGCACCACACAGGTAAGGAGAAGTTGTTGTTGTCTGTGTTGTTGTTCTCTGCAGGTGCTGACGTCTGTGTGTGTTGTGTTCCAACAGTTCATCCGCGTGTTGCTCCACGTCATGGATGAGCCTCTGGTGCTGCCTGTCCTCCAGCCTGCTCTGCCTCCAGCCTGTCGTCCAGCCAGCCTCCTGCCTGTCCTCCTGCCTCCAGCCTGTCGTCCAGCCTCCTGCCTGTCCTCCACACATGCACCACACAGGTAAGGAGAAGTTGTTGTTGTCTGTGTTGTTGTTCTCTGCAGGTGCTGACGTCTGTGTGTGGTGTTCCAACAGTTCATCCGCGTGTTGCTCCACGTCATGGATGAGCCTCTGGTGCTGCCTGTCCTCCAGCCTGCCTCTGGTGTCCTGCATGTTGCCTCCATCCATCACCTTTGTGTCGTTCTGCCTAAATGACTGCTGCCAAAAACCAAAAAAACTTCATGTGATGCACAGACCTGCTCACATCAGGACCACAGACCTGAACTGACACCTGCCTGAACTAACAGCTGGCCTAAAATGCTCCCAACATTCATTGTTGAGCAATGGCTAAGCAGTTCCATCAGATGCAGGTTTGATCATGAGAAAAACATCTGTCTACCTACACTTCAGTCAAAGTAAGGCAATTTTGTTTCATTTTTCTGCTGCTTCTAGCTTTTTCTGAGTTCATGGACTTCTTTCTCATGCACATGGACACTCATCAACGCACTGGTTTCAAAAACATGATGGTTGCAACATGCTTCTGATAGATGTGATGCTGCTGATGGATTTATGGATTCATGTGTGATTGTTGACATCATTTTGCTGATGTCAGTTCCTGCTGATTTGCTGCTCTGATGTTAAAAGCTGCACTTTGAGAAGTGTTCATGTGTGATTGTTGACATCATTTTGCTGATGTCAGTTCCTGCTGATTTGCTGCTCTGATGTTAAAAGCTGCACTTTGAGAAGTGTTCATGTGTGATTGTTGACATCATTTTGCTGATGTCAGTTCCTGCTGATTTGCTGCTCTGATGTTAAAAGCTGCACTTTGAGAAGTGTTCATGTGTGATTGTTGACATCATTTTGCTGATGTCAGTTCCTGCTGATTTGCTGCTCTGATGTTAAAAGCTGCACTTTGAGAAGTGTTCATGTGTGATTGTTGACATCATTTTGCTGATGTCAGTTCCTGCTGATTTGCTGCTCTGATGTTAAAAGCTGCACTTTGAGAAGTGTTCTTGTGTGATTGTTGACATCATTTTGCTGATGGGAGTCCCTGATTTGCTGCTGTTGTGATGTTAAAAGCTGCACTTTGAGAAGTGTTCATGTGTGATTGTTGACATCATTTTGCTGATGTGATTTCCAGCTGATTTCCTGCAGTTCTGATGTGAAGTTACTGATGTACAGTTACTGTGTGTGTTTATGGATGCATGTGTGGTGTAATGGTTTAGATAAGTGTTTGTAAATAAAGTTCTGTGCATGTTTATGGGCCAGTATGTCAGTCTCATGCTGTTAAATGTGTGCGCGGCGCACCGTTATTTCCGCGACCTACGAACAGAATAACGACCTACGAACGGGACGCAATTTTCACCCCCTATCTACGACCGGATCGAGCTGCGAACGGTTCTTAGGTCCCAAACTCGTTCGTAGGTCGGGGGTTCCCTGTATAGGTCGCAGGCCTTGAAAAAAACATAAAAAGGTGCGACCTATACACCAAAAAATACGGTACCCAAAACTTCCGTTTCTCCCCACAGTGTCCGTGTAAACAGGGCCTTAGCTGCACACAAAAAACTGTCCATAAAAACTGGAACTCCTCTGACTGATAAAGCCCTCCATATAGAGGGCGAAACGTTTCTATAAAAAATAAACTATCCAGATGACCCGACTGAGAATTACTGGATTTGGTACCTGGATGATTGGGCATGAACTTTGTTGCCTTGAACCACTTTGGCTGTGGTTGCCTGCCTGGGGGGAGTCAATGAGGGACAGGACAGCCCCCAGAAACCATCTTAGCTCCAGCAAACTGGTTGGTCCACTTAAGGTATTTACTGCTTGGTGGGGATACAGTTTCTGGAACTCCTCTGACTGATAAAGCCCTCCAGATAGAAGGTGAAACATTTCTATAAAAAGAAACTGTCCAGATGACCCCAATGTGAATTATTGGATTTGGTACCTGGATGGTTGGGCATGAACTTTGTTGCCTTGAACCACTTTGGCTGTGGCAGCCTGCCTGGGAGGAGTTGACGAGGGACAGGACGGCCCCCAGAAACTATCTTAGCTCCAGCAAACTGGTTGGTCCACTTAAGGTGCTTACTGCTTGTTGGGGATACAGTTTACTGGAACTCCTCTGACTGATAAAGCCCTCCAGATAGAGAGTGAAACATTTCTATAAAAAGAAACTGTCCAAATGACCCGACTGAGAATTATGGGATCTCTCCATAAAAGTTATGAACAAAATGTATGCCAATGTGCAGCCCTGGCGGAGTGCAATTACCACCCTGAAGGGGTCCAACTTATTACTGGTGTTGGATGAAAAAACACTTTAAAGATTAAAAGCCAAAGGAACCACACACACTCACAGCAGGTGAAGATTTATCTCTGGCCAGTTTTACTAGCAAGGACAGATATTGTAACTGTTCACATCAATATGCATAAAATGAACACACAGGAAGCCCAGTCACAATGATCTGCAAAGTGCTTCATTGTCTTCTTGCTTTTATGTCCCTATCAGCTTAAGAAGGTTGAAGGTGAATATCTTCGAAGTCAATAATAATAATAATAATAATTAATTCAATTTATAACGCACTTTTCATTACTGAAAATCTCAAAGTGCTACACATATACAGTATTGAATGCTACACACATTCATAAACCGGTGGCGGCAGACTACCATGCAAGGTGCTTTCCAGTCCTACCGGGAGCAACTCAGGGTTAAGTGTCTTGCCCAAGGACACAACGACACATGGTGCGAATCCCGGGAGTCGAACCGCCAACTTTCCGATCGGGAGACGACTGCCATTACCACTACACCACGGCCGAAGTCAGCTGCAGTCTCACATGGCCCTCTTGGCCTTCACCGAAACAGTCCACATACAGGATGTGAGTGTTTTGGCAAACAGCTTGGTAGTTTGTTTTAAGGGGAGAACACAAGTTATAATATATCCATAACTCCCTAATGTTTGACCAAATTTCTCTAACAGCTGGCAATGCAAAAAAAAAAAAAAACTCTTGCACCATTTGTATAGGGACTGAACAGCCCATAACAGGCCCCCATACCATACTTACAGAGCAACCCCTACAGAGTGTTCCCCAAACCACGGCCCGCGGGCCGCATCCGGCCCGCCCCCACATTTGGTCCGGCCCCCAGAACAATAGTAAAAAAAAAAAAAAAAATATATATATATATATATTATATTTTTTTTACAAATGAATACATGTACAGTACTGTACGGTCACCAAGTACTTAGCCTATCCTAACACAGTTTTTAAAGATGAAGGAGTAAGTTGAATTGTCTCCCTTTCACATAAAGGGAGCTAGCTGGGGTGGGAGGTGGGAGGAGTGACGATATTCCAATGCGCAGCAACGCTTTCCTCAGCCCTCCTCATCTTGTATTGTAGGTTTTGATAGATATATATTGTAGGACTTGGTAAACATTACAGTCAGTCCAGAAATCCAGTACTTGGACAGAACACCATACAAAAGTTCAAGAGGTCATTAGAACATCTGGTAAAGAACCACAATAACAAAGTCATCAATCTTAAACTTGTTTTCCTTCATGGGAGGAAAAACTCTTACCCTAAACTGTTTATGTTCCCTTGTAGGGAAGTACACTGTCCCTGCGTTTCCCAGAACTGTTTATTTCTTCCACTGACGGGACTGTGTACGTGTAACTTTCCTTCCCCTGTCGGGAAGTAAACTCCTCTAATGACGTCAAGTAAAAGGTATAAATGAACCTCCATTGCTATTCTGGAGGGGGATTCGGATTTGATTTGGTATAGACTGTTCAGCTGTATTTGTTCCATATTAACTTATTAAAAGAATTCCTCCTGCTGGCAAAGAGAAGAAGGGTCTCCTCGTCTCAATTATTTAATATGAGGATAAGTGTTTGCCTCAACAGTTGGCGCCCAACGTGGGTAAGCCGTCTGACCTCGGCTACTTTTTTCCAGCTGAGACGGGAGATGCATGGGCCCTGGTAATTATACTTTATACTTTGTTTTATAAAACGAGCTATTTTCCTTCTCAGCTGGTGGAAGAAGCCTGGTGAGGGCTTTTTGAACCCTTGTAATATAAGCCGAGGACTTTTTGTTGCCAGCAAGAGCAGATATTGAAAAACTTGCAGGTTTTGGGCTGTTTGCATTGATTACAAATTGAATTTTAAATGGTTTACATAAGCTGACAGTCTAATTGGAAATAATTGACTATTAAAACAGCCTTTGGTGTCGACAGTAAAATACAGTTTTAAGTGCTTTAGGTTCGTACTACAAGCACTTATATCTAAGTGAAACTGTATTTGGGTAACCGGTCTTATAAAAAGCTATGCGTATAGTGTTTGTGTGCACAAGGAGTTAAATATTAGCAACAAACGTAAGAGTAAGTTATGAAAAAAAACTGGACGAGTTCCAGTCTCCTCTGTCTAGACAAGGAGTTTTAAATCTGAAACGTTTCAGTTCTGGGCGCAAGTGGTAAAATAAGCGACAGATGTAAGAGTTAAAGCTGGGATGATCACCAGTCCTTTTTTGTCTAACGAGGCGAAATTGGGTAAAAGCTGTAAATTACAGTCACGTAAGGCAGGAGTTTTTGCTACGTGGTACGCGATAGCTATAAGTATGTTTAATTGACATCAAATTTAGTGAAATGTAACACATACAACGCGTTTGAGTGATAATAACATCATACCATGGTTAAAGGCCTGAAAAACTGTGCACAGTTGAATAAAACAAATATCTTTATTAAAAACTGTACATGTACATTCAAATACAAATATTTAATATTGAATTTAATATTTAATAATATAATTTAATAATAGCTATGAACAAATTGCTTAAAATGCACTAAAAGTGTTAATAAATAAAATAATAAAATATAGCGTTAATACATAAATTATTGACTAAAGTGTTAATATATAAACTGAATCAATAATTAAAGTGTTAATAAAAATAAAGTGTAAGGTTACTACATAAACCATGAAAATTATAATACAAAGCCATTGTTTAGAGTAGAACAGGGCTGTGTGAGCTGTGTGAGATGCTGCATGTCTGTACTAAATTTAGATTTGCAGGAGACTGCTGCTTTCCTGTGTGGAGGAAGGCATTGTGTTGACTTTAAGCTGTCTGAAAGAAGCTACGCTCTTTCTGCCGGTATTTACATGTGCATAGAATGTGCTGTTGGAAAACTTTCGATGTGAGAGTAATTTCTGCTTGTTAAAATAATTGTCTGCTGTTTTTGGAATTTCCTGTTTAAACTAGCCGTCTCGTAGTATTGATTGAGTGGAGATGAGGAATGTTTTTTCCAAGGAAGTTGGAGTGTTAGACTTTTGTAAAGTGTTAAATTTCTTCTAGGGTAATGCGTTTCTGATGTGATTGATCATTTTTACACTGGTAGCTGTCGTCTGATTTTGCTGGATGTCAAGAAACAGTTGTTTTGAGTCGAGGAAGAGTCGGCGAGGAGTGGTTGTTTGTGCTGTGGTTTTCTTTTTTCTGTTTTCTTTTTTCTTCTCTTCTTCTAGTGTGTGCTGCGCCAGGGCTTTGATAGAAAACAGATGTTTCCTGTGAAGAAACAGTTTGTTTTGGTTGAGTGCGGGAGAGACAGTGTTGTTGAGAAAAGTTGCTGGTTTTCTTTTTTCTCTCGTTTCTCTTTCGTCACTTTCTTGTTTTCTCTCGGTGGAGTGGAGTTGGTTTGTAGTGGAGGACAGATTCTTTTCTCCTGAAAAGATAAACACACGCACACACACACAGAAAGGATTAAATGAAGATGATCACACACACACATTAGTTTTAAACAAAATGCACTGTTGTTTCTGGTCTTAGAATGTAAAGACTTGGAAAAAGTGTTACATTTAATAGTAATTGACGTATACATAAATGTTTATCTTACATACACTGTGTAGAAAAATTGGAGACAACGCCTTTGGCTGTGGGCCAGTACAGGGAGACAGCAGATGCACACGGTCATGTGAGGAAAACGTCCCCACAGCACAGTGAGACTCACAGTTATACATACACATGCCCTAACACAGACATCATCGGAGTTTATATAAACTCACATACGCAAAGTAGATAGAAATATAAAGACACGTTCTCACAGAGTAACAAACAACATCAAATTTGTGTATTCATACACCCTTAAGTATTTAATGTGATCCAAAGCTCTGACTAGTCTCGTTAGAATGATTTGTTCAATTCGTTTATAAAGATCTCGTGTAAAGATCTCGTGAAGTTTTGTATAAATGGGTATAAAAATACACAAATTGTAGTGTGAAGTTTTTGGGTATGGTGAAATTAAATAAGAAAAATACTATATACGTATATACATCACTTTATGGTGTGAATTTTGAAGAAGTTTAAGTCCAAGAGCAAAAACAGCCACCCACCCACCCATCCACGCACACACAGTCAGAATGAGCACACGAGCACGGAAACCTCTGCGTTGGTTACACAATGTGAAATACATGAAATTTATAAGGTCAAACAAAACCTGATTAAGTTGAATATCTTAGATATTTGTTTAAGACAGTGGAAGGAAAAAATTGAAGTATAAAAGACTATATATGTACGCTAAATACTCACAGTCCATGAAGAAGCCGATGTGTTGCTGGTTTCTGGGACCGTGTGTGGGTCTCAAAGGTCCAGCTCTCCCTTATTTCCACACACTCACATGCATGTCTCGTTCACCCCTCCTGTATTTTGGCTGCGGGCTGTGCGAGACCAGTGGAAAAACACACACACGCACACACAAACAGCTTCATATGAGAAACTAACAGGAAACTGAGTAGAATATAAATTCATTCTAAAAATATATGTTCGTTCTGAAAACAACGTACACTGTATAAAAGAATAAAGAATAAAACTGTACTCACCTTTGACAGGAAAAGCATTAAACTTTGAAAAGAAGGGGTGTTGGTTAATTTTGCCGAACAGAGCGTCTGCCTGCTTTGAGTGTGGATCATAATACCATAAAAGGAATTGATCAAGAGTGCAAATCCTGTACTTCATCTCAAGGCAGAAAGTTTTTGTGCAGAAAACAATTGGAACTTTAAATAAATGCTTTCATTCAAACCTTTATGAACAGTTGAATGTATTTTATTCATTAAAAAATAAACATATTTTTCAAATTATACTATAGATTTACTTTAAATGCAATTGATGTTATAACACTTTAGGTAAATAATTATTAACAGTTACATCTTTGTCTCTCTGTACCAGAATAATGTTTTTTACTTAGATTGGATCTCTCTGGTATAAACATATATAACTAAAATGATTTAAATGCAGAAATAATTTTATTTATATTAGACAAACTGTTGTTCAGACAAACTGAACAACATCACCAAGTGTGCTACAATTTTAAGTTTGATTTAAAGCTCTGTAATAATAGTGATCTTTCAGTATGAACTTTGAATTTGTGAAAATAATAAAAGAGAATGCTAATAGATTTTTGTTTTGTGCCACTGTGACAGAATTACTTACTGGGTGTGTTTCTCAAAACCATTAAGGCCGGAAAACAACTTTCATGAAAATAGGAGGAACAGAGGCGCTGTCACTGAAAACAACTGTCATGCACCTATGATGAACTGAATCTGAGCGCTGAGAGACACTGAGACACTGGAGCACGGTGTGGATGGACACAATGTGTTAAGGGGGACACATAAACAAGATGACATCCGTGAACTGAAAAATGGGGCGAAGGCTGCTACGAGCAACTTTGAAAAAGAAAGTCAGCTGTTGCAGAAGCCGAGAGGCTGAACTCAGTCACATGAAGTCTTTTGGACACACGCAGTAAAAATATGAACTGAAATGGACACTGCGAAGAACTGACGATCATGAACAATGTTGCATCCGGTGACAAACGGTGAAGCACACAAAGTGAGAGTATGTTTACTGTGAGCATTTGTTGAAGTTTAAGTTTACTTAATATTATATAAATAACTGTTCAGATTTCATACTGAAATGATCGTTGAAACAAATTAATTTAAAAATTTTAAAAGCCAATTAAGTCTGAATCAGAATAGGACATTTTAATTGAACACATCGAGGTAAAATGTTAATGTAACAACTTATGATCTGAACAAAAGTTTATCTTTAGGTCAGAGGATTTTAGGTTGTGTTTTCTAAAAAGAACGTGTGAACAGTACATACAGTTCAAAAAGAAACAACTTTAAACCAAGAAAGTGGCCATACAAATAAATAAATACAATTTACATCCAGGTATACAAAATTATTACAACAAATCATATATTTTATGTTACAGATAAATAAACTTTTAGATACAAAATTGTTGTAAATTATAACTAATGTCTGAATCACATGTTATAGTTTGACCAAACGTTCATGCATACAAAGTATTGTGTTGGACAGAAAAGTCACTGTTTACGACAGCAGTGGGACTCTGAGTGCTGATGTCCAAAAATACTTTGTGGAGTTTACAAATGTTTACATGCGCAATGAGGATTTAGTGTAGTGATTTAGTGATTTAGATTTAGTGTTGTGTTAAACACTTAAGGGGACAGACGTTTGTATGATCAGAATTTTACAGTTAAGTTAGGGAGGCCAGATCAGTTTGCACATTTAGGTAATTAAGAAACTATCAGAACTGAATTGTTAAATAGTTTTGTTTTTAAAGTAGTGCGGAGTGTAATGTGTATTTGTGTTGATTGTAGATTTGGATAGGGGTTGTTCGTTTGGTTCTGTTACTGGCAGATCACTGCTGTTTGAACTGGTGGTTGGGGGCAAATGAGATGAGAATTTTTTTTTCTGCCAATTTTTTCGATTTTCTATTTTGTATGTTGCTATGTGAGAGAATGTTTTGTGTTGTGTTTTTATTTAAAGTAGAACTAACATAAAATGAACAAAATTTAAAAATAAAACAAAAATAAATGAACTTGTTTAGACCATAACAGCAAAGTGTTTATGTTTAAGGAATATTTAATGAAACAATTAATGATAATTTATACAAAAGAAAGAAGTCGAACAAAAGAAAACATGAAAAGAAAAAGTAAATTGGTTATAAGCTGATTTATTGATTATAATTCAAATCTATATAGTCTACCGGTAGCATTTGGGGTTTTCAGTGCACTGAAGAGAATTAATATTTCTCGCCCATCATAATCGGATAAACTTAGTGAATTGTTCTATACAACTAAGATAGTCTTTGCAGATGACAAAATGTTGCAACAAACTAAAGTAAATCTTTTATATTAATGCATGGTTAAAAGAATTAATGTACAAACAGTATTGTTCATGTTGACTTTTCTAACCATATCTATTGTAATTTTTTACAGGATAGGTCCACGAACAGATGACTTCCAGTGGACATTTCAACTTGTTTAAACTGTTTTTCCTCCTTGCAGCTGTTATATATTACATTGATGTTCTGTGCATGAATGATGAATTATTGTGATATAACCAAACTATTTTTCCTGCGCTTGCAAAAACTGTTGAGGTGAAAAGATAGGGTCAGTTAGGATTATTGTTTCAGCTTCAAAATACGGAAGAGGATCCATAAAGCTGATGTTCCTGATATTTCTGCGCAGTAAGCATCTATCACACACAGACACAACAATACTCTGAATTTATTAGTTGTATCAGATAAACTATCAGTGTTTAGTGTTTCTTAAGGCATACAATGTGGTGGAAAGACGCTAATGGTGAAACAATAGACAATTAATTAATTAATTGATTAATTGGTTACTTCATAATTAATTAATAGAAGGAATGTACAGTATTTTGTTGTATTGTTTTTTCCCATCAATATTTTTCAGCAGGAACTGAGTGTAAGACATGTAAGACTGACCAAAGCTTCCTACCGGAAGCAAAGAAGTGTTTGATGGACAAAGCGGGAAATACGTAAACGGTTGATTCAATTGCATGACTTAAGATAAGCATGGAACCTCACAGTTATCAGTATCAATACTAATCTAACAAACAGAAAATACACATGAACTGCATGGAAGTGCATGGATGCACAACGCCACAATAATAAAATAAATTATAAAAGGGAGGTGGATCACAATCAGAACATTGAGTAGTTTCAGCTTTACTTACAAAATTTTAACACAACAGCTTTTATATTAAGCAGTTAACAACTTTCTGCTAAACTCTTTTCTTAAGCACGAACCAGAATGTTATGAATGAAAAGGAGAAGGGAAGCTTGTTTTCGCTACAGATGCTGAGAAAGGAGATGAGTGGAGACGAGGTGGATAACGAGGTCTTCCTGGACGACAACGACATGACGCGAGGCGTAAGGGCTCGCTCTGGAAGGTCCATGGCCAGTTGGTGACCAGCTACACCTGCTGCAAAGTCTAGATTGAGAGAGGATCCGCACGGGTCAAGCAGAAGTTCAACATGAGAGGATCGACATGGTTCACGCAGAAATCCAGAAAGAAGGAAGCTGTATCTGGTGTAGCCGCGGTTGTTGCACCGGAGTTCTAGCCAATAAGGACAGTGTTGTGCAGAAAATAAACTTTGACAATGACACCGTGACAAAGAGCAGAAACTAGTCTGATAAGTGTTCTGTTCTGGATAATTCTAGGGGCATCATGATGACATGAACCAGAACTGGAGGAGGTGAAGACACCAGTAAAGAAAACATGACCAAGTCCGTGCAGACCAGTCACCAGAGTGTTTGCCAAGGCTGCAGCCGGAACCAGGACAAATTTATTTAACATAAGTTGAGTATGATACAACAAAAACACCTTAACACGATTCTGGCATACTTGTCAGCATTAATAAAACATTTCATACACATGTTCAATGATTGCAATCCAACTGTAACATATATTTTTATAACTTTTCATCAAAACACACGACTAAATGTTGTATAAAACGCGTGACATCTAATAAATGAAGAGATGTAGACCTTAATAAAGAACGTAAGACTAATATTTTGCAAATTTGGATAATTTAACAATACAATTAACAACAACAATTAACAACGCCTAACGTTGAATTGACTAATGCAGAACACATTACTCCTATACAAGCATTTATAAATAATGTGAGACCTAAATAAGGAGATACATTAACTCAAGAAAGCCTAAGAGACAACTACGGTAACTAGTTTTGACTATCATAGGTGATTACATTTTGACATTTTAAATTGTCAAAGGGAGGATTGGATTTGATTAAAAGATCTGAACTTGTAACAATGTTAAACCTTTGTTTAAGTAGATTGTACAAAGACTTTAAATGAATCATGGAGTTGTCAAGAAGGACACGTCCTGTTAAAAGTGATGAACTTTAGAAATTAGCTAATAAACTTACTTGGTAGATACGGGAAATGTATACTCCAAAGGAATTGACCTCAAAAGAATGCATTATATGAACTAAAGCTCCTAGTTCATTACAAATAATGTTTCTAGATAAGTACAACTCACAACAATGTGTTAAAGAATAAAGAGAAAGAATAAGAATGTAAAGAAAAGGAATACCAAAGAAATACCCAATCAAACATACCAATGTTTTTAAACTTCCAAAAATATGGAATAAAGTGTAGGCTTCTATATGGAGCACAGTAATTTCATAATTATCTGCATACCTATCGTAGTTATAAGATTCAAGAGGAATGTGAGGTTATTTTTATCAAAACTGAACAAATTGGATCACCAACAAGACAAAAAATAGATTACAACGTTAAAGGTTCAGTCTGCAGTTTCTGTAGAACATCAGCACTTAGAAAAATTTTCAACAAGCAAAGCATTCTGATCCCTCCCCCTCAGAGCCATATATGGCTCTGCCCCCTTGTGGTCTGTTGAAATTTAAATTCAAGCTCTGTTTTTATTGGCTGATTCAAATTCAAGCTCGGTTTTTATTGGCTGGTTACAAACTTTGTTTTTATTGGCTGGAAAATGGCGGGTCACTTTTTCTTTTTAGAAATGCTTATTTACCACCTGGAGAAGCAAGGGGACAATTTTTTTTTTAGTTTTTTTCAGAGATTACCTCTCTAACATCAATCTAGTGACAGAGTGAAGAAATATGTTAAAAATATATTGTTAGAAAAGTTACATATAGCAGCTTTAAATATTAAATGTTTTATATGTAAAGGATTAAATTTAGATAATACAATGAAATGGCTACATTTTTGGTTTCCACATGCATATATGATGCCATTTTATCAATATACCTGTGTGGTATGAAAACTTAAACCTTTAAGTTAAGAATGTGATAATATGAACATGAAAATTGTAACAATAGTTATTCATTGACAAATCCTTTCATATTGCAGATAGGTATTGGATGTATGGAGAAGATACCCTGATGCATGCTCAATAATCCAGGTAGAAAAATCTAAAAAAGCTAAGTCTGGTCCTCTGGACATTCAAAAAAACAAAAAAAACAAAACAAAGCAAAAAATTGTAGAAACGTTTCGTCTTTCGTCCGAAAGACTTCCTCAGTCTGAGGTGCTGGGTTCAGCTCAGTCTTATAAATAGCACCCTCTCACAGTGTTACACAACCAGTTGGCTGATGACAGCCTGAAACCAGCTGCTCACATGATCAAGGAGGACCATCAGCCTAACAATGGATCGTTAGCACCCTGATGGTTGTTTGCTATTCACAGAGGGCTGAGTGATACCAGCAATCACAGCATTGTAGGAGGGGGACAGTTGAACTCGGAGGCCTCCACCCCTGTTTAATGATGGGCGGTTTCTTTTCACAAAGATGGCCTCCTTTACTCCTCTCTCAAACCATCGTTCCTCTCTATCAAGGATGTGAACATCTTCATCCCTGAAAGAGTGACCGCTGGCCTGGAGATGAGTGTAGACTGCAGAGTCCTGACCTGATGATGTTGATCTTCTGTGCTGGGCCATCCTTTTGGCCAGTGGCTGTTTAGTTTCCCCGATATAAGACTGATCACAGCCCTCCTGACACTGAACAGCATACACAATGTTACTCTGTTTTTGCCGGGGGACTGGATCTTTGGGATGAACCAGTTTTTGCCGTAATGTATTTTGAGGTTTAAAAGCCACTGGGACGTTGTGTTTAGAAAATAAACGTCTCAATGTCTCTGAAACCCCTGCAACATATGGAATGGCCACTGGTCTGGGTCTGGGTTCCTTCTTTTCACCTGATGGCTGGCTGGAGTCCTGTTTGGGTTTCTTCTCTGCTTTCAGGAAGGCCCAGTTAGGATATCCACATTTCTCTAGAGCCTGTTTTGTGTGTGATTTCTCCTTCTGTCTGGCTCCTGCGTTAGTGGGGACGCTGTCTGCTCTGTGGTACAGAGTCCTGATGACTCCTAACTTGTGCTCCAGAGGGTGATGGGAGTCAAACTGTAAATACTGGTCTGTGTGGGTGGGTTTGCGGTACACCTCAGTTTGCAAATTTCCTCTATCAGAAACTGAGACCTCACAGTCCAAGAAAGCCAACCTGCCATTTCTTACATCTTCTCGTGTGAACTTGATATATTTATCCACAGAGTTGATGTGATCAGTGAAATGTTGGACTTCCTGAGATTTAATTTTAACCCAGGTGTCATCAACATACCTGAACCAATGACTTGGTGGTCTCCCCGTAAAGGATGTCAAGGCTCTCTTTTCTACCTCCTCCATGTACAGGTTGGCAACAATAGGAGAAACTGGAGACCCCATAGCACATCCATGTTTCTGCCTATAATATTGCTCCCCATATGTGAAGTAGGTTGACTGCAGGCACAGTTTCAAGAGTTGACACAGTTGCTCTGTGGAAC
>JBBPBX010088187.1:0-14546 GCA_038048925.1 Garcialebias charrua
GGGCCCAACCTTCTCCAGCCAACTGCCCTAAGAATCTTGTTTGTCTCCAATGGAAAGATAAAAGAGGTACTCGAGCTCTGCCATAATTCAAACCTATTCTGTCATCCTAGTACTGCTAAAACCCTCAGTGTAGTTAAATCACAGTTTTGGTGGGAGGACCTAACTAAAGATGTCAAGCATTTTGTAAACTCCTGTCAGTCATGTAATCAAGCCAAATCCACTTGTCGTCCACCAGCTGGTCTCCTTCGTCCTCTGCCCATGGTCCCATATATTGATGGATTTTATTACTGGTCTTCCATCCTCCTCGGGTAACACTGTTGTTCTCATGATTGTGGATTGTTTTTCGAAGATGGTTCACCTCATCCCTCTTCCCAAGTTACCTACTGCCAAGGAACTTAGTGATATCATGGCCAAGGAGGTTTTTAGACTACATGGTCTACCCAGTGACATTGTTTCTGACAGGGGCCTTCAATTTATTTCTAAAATCTGGAGGGAGTTCTGTAGCCTTCTGGGCATCACTGTTAGTCTCTCCTCAGGCTTTCACCCTCAGACAGATGGCCAATTTGAGAGAGCCAACCAGGAGCTGGAGACCAAGCTACGTCTGCTCTGTGAAGGAGATCCCAGTAAATGGCCAAACAACCTTCCCTGGGTCGAGCATGCCATCAACGCTCTTCCATCTTCATCATCAGGTCTGTCTCCATTTCACAATGTTTTTGGCTTTCGACCACCTGTATTTTCTGTCCAGGCGAGAGAAGCTCAGGTGCCCTCAGCCCACCATGCTGTCATGAGGTGCCAACGTACCTGGAGAAGGGCCAGGAGAGCCCTCCTCAATTCCAATGCCACGTATGCCAGAGGGGCAAACAAGCGCCGGTCCATTCAACCCACATACCAGGTGGGCCACAAGGTCTGGCTCTCCACCAAGGACCTCCCGCTACGAGTTGAATCTTGTAAGCTTGCGCCCCGGTTCATCGGCCCCTTTCTCATTTCCAAGATCATTAACCCTGTAGCCGTCCGTCTTCAACTACCCCACTCACTTAAGTTTCACCCCACCCACTGCACACCACAGGTGTGCAGTGGAGAGCATCCTGTGCTCCAGCATCAACGTGTGGCATGGAGGCTGCACAGTTGCAGAGAGGAAAGCTCTACAGAGAGTGGTGAAGGTTGCACAGAAGTCTGTTGGAGTCAGTCTCCCCACCATCACAGACATTTACACCTCCAGATGCAGGAAAAGAGCCACCTGCATCATGAAAGACCTCACTCACCCAGCACACTCACTCTTTGCCCCACTCCCCTCAGGACGGAGGTTGAGGAGCATCAAATGTAGAACCACTAGACTGAGGAACAGCTTCTACCCTGAGGCTGTTAGACTCATGAATAAATAAATAATAAGAATAAACACTGCAAAATATCACATCATGCTGATGCTGATCTGTTTTCTTGTTGCTGTGTTCATTTGTGACCATCTGCTCATACAGACTCATGTTCGTGCTGCTGTTTATAATGATGTTTTTCTACTACATTAGGGCTTAGTGTATTACTAGTTGATGTTTTTCTTAGTTAATCCTAGATGTTATTACTGTTTTTCTCTTGCATTTGTTGTTGGATGTAACTGGGACCCTGTGTACATAATCTCGTTTTCATCACATGTACTACATGCGGTGCAAATGACAATAAAGACTCTCTGACTTCCACATCTCACGTCTCAAGCATTTTGTTCTGCCATGGTTCAAACCCTTTTCCAGTCCCCCTCCTCCCGCCCGACTAATAGAGGGCGCCCCTGCTTACACCATCAGGAGACTCCTCCGTTACAGACGGAGGGGAAGGGGGCTCCAATATCTGGTGGACTGGGAGGGATACGGCCCAGAAGAGCGCTCTTGGGTCCCTGCTCGTCACATCTTGGACAAGGACAGGCTCAGACAGTTCCACATCTCCCATCCTCTTCAGCCTGGTGGTCCAGCAGGAGCCAGACCTTAAGGAGGGGGTTCTGTCATGTTTTTACCCCTCACAGCCAGTCATTTTTATGTTTGTTGTTCCTGCCAAGCTCTGCCTGCCCCTGTCTCTCACTCACCCAGCAATCAAGCTCATGCTCTACACCTGTTCACCTCCCTACTTAAGCTCCCTCCAGTCACTCTGTCAGTGCCAGATTCCCTAACCTTTCACAAGCAGTAGAAATCCAGCATACCAGATCTTGACCCTTGCCTTGCCACAACTCCTTGCCTGTTTTTGACTCCTCGCCTTGCCTGAACCTTCTTGGATTTTGTCTGCTTATCTGCCCATGTTTTCTGACTCTGGGCCTTCCCCTTTGACCATACCATACCATACCATACCATTTTATTTATAAAGCACTTTAAACAGGAACAAGTCCACACCAAAGTGCTGGACAAACAAACACGCAACAGGCAACACAGACAATGAAGTACAACACGAAAAACATAAAAACATTGCAGATCATAAATCAAACGATCCAATACAAATCAGCTGGCATTGAAAGCGATGGAGTAGTAGTGAGTTTTTAACCGGGATTTGAAAACCGTGCTTTTGGACTATGATTCAGCTCTGTTTTCGGCTCTCTGCTTCAACGTGCTTGACCCTTGCAACTGCTTACAAACCACGATTCTGGATCTCCCAGTTCTGGACCTCAAGTCCTTTTAATCAGCTCTGTTGCAGCAGCTCACTCTTCAGGAGTGACATCACTGGCTTCAGTGTGACTAAAGCTTCAGCCTCAACATCAAGACAGAAAGTTATTGAAAACCTCATTATCCACCTGCACCTCCTGATCCACGTCTAAGTCACTAACTCTTCTGTATTGACTGATTTGACCCGACCAGGACCCAGACCTCCACCAGAGATTTCACACCATTCAGAAATAAACTGTTTAACCACTCTTGGCCTTGGTGTTTTGCTGATCCAAACCTGGTTCTTGTCACCGCCCTCCTGAATCTGCTGTAGTTACCATGCTGGGTCATTAGTTGGCACTGTGAATTTTGTACCTTCACCTAATGCACATGTGTGCTGCCTCAGTCTGCTTTCCTCTGGGCTAAAAGTTCAACTAACCACAACTTAACAACAAGTGAAAGCTGGAATTTGGATAAGAGTCTGACGCCAAGCGGGACCCGCTTCATCTAACAAGCTCCACACCAGTTGCTGAGTGGATCAGAACTGAGTCAACGATGTCGGACTATAGTCCATGGTAATCAGCTGATTTACAGCAGGCAAATCAATGTTCTCAATAATATTTCCTTTATGTTTACTTTTATCATACAACAACCAACTGCATTTTTATTTTTTCCTGCGAGGTCGAGAACCTGTCCTTTCACCAGGTGGACCGCTTTGGATGGGACCAGTATCCAGGATGAAAACAGAGCAGAGTCCAGTTCATGTAGTTACAGTTCAGTTAACGTGTTTTTAATAGTGTTCAAATTAATTTTCAGTGTTTGTGAGACATACAGTTTGTGGTGTTGAATAAATAAATACAACATAAACCAAGTGTCTTCATTTTCAACATTAATAATACGCAGCATGTTACGCATCGTTTAAATCATGTAACTTGAGTCCAGATAGCTTCATTTAGCTCAGATAACTTTATATCTCCCATGCTAATGTAAATACTAGGGATTTAACGTACACGTGGGTGTACCAAACAGTTTTGGTACGGCACATTCGGTTCGGTCTACCTGCGTACCGTTTCGGTTATTTTTTCACTCATTGAACGTTATTAACAGGGGAATATATGCACCGCGGAACTAAATTTCCTTGACGCATTTCAGCACTGCACTATATCTTGCAGTACGCGCAGCACGAGCAGCATTTAGCCGTTAGCATCTCGTGTGAGATCTCCTGTTTGGAAACGTTATGGCTTTCTTGTTAAAAGACGAGCGCAAATCCTCAGCTGTGTGTCAGCTTTGTTTCATGAAGATTGGCTCTGCAGCAGCAACACGTCTAACGTGAACGCGTTTGAAACTACGCCATCAGAATGTGAACGAAGAAAAGCAGCTGTTGCAAAAACACCGCTAACAGCAGCTGCATTTGAACAACTTCATCAGGAAAATCAGATCGGTCCAGATCAATAACACAAACTGTATAAGTTCTTAAATCTCTGAATCTAAGTCTGAATGTTGTTTATATGTTTTAGGCTTTAAAGTTATTGAGCGTCGCTGCGATATCCATCACTCAAAAAGTTCAGAACTTTATGAACTTTATGAAAAAACTAAAACTGATATTGTCAACAAGCCCTGGAGCTGATTAAAGCCCAGCCCTGATGATGACCGAGAGATTCAACCGTTCAAAAAGAGGTATTGTTCTTTTTTTATTATCTAATTAATCTTTTTTATTTAAAATCATAATCTTATTAACTTATTTATTTTTATTTTTATCTATTTGTGTTTTATTTCCAGTCTGGGACAGAGGTAGCATCTCTCTTCTTTCTCTTCAGGGAAATCCACCAGATCACCTGCAGCTAAGAAGTGTGTGATGACTGAACTGAACTCTGAACTTTTCCAGGGACCTGTCCCACCAAAAAGAGGTTGTGAGTACCGGTAATGAGGACAAATACAGCCACATTGCTGCTACTGTTTATATTGACATGCTTTTTTCCACCACTGGATATATTCACTGTAACTAGATCTGGGCTTTTATCAGAAAATGTGGACAAGTTGGTTTTTGGACAAAAACTTAAAACTTGATTAGTTAGATTGTAAACAGTCTTGTTGCTGCTTATTGTTCTGGTTCTGACTGTTATTGTATTTATTAAGATTTTTATTATTGTTAATATAGTTTATTTATTATAAAGAGTGCTGTTTATTTAAAATATCATCCAAATGGGTCACTTTTATTTATTTTTATACAAACGTATTTTTGACATATTTTCAAAATAAACATTTTGTAAGTGTTTATTTTGTTTTGTTTTTTGTACCGAAAATAAACCGAACCGAGCCCTCCTTGTAATTGAACCAAACCAAAATGTGATTTTAGCATACCGTTACACCCCTAGTAAATACTGTTTATTATTGGTAATCTGTTCTTATTTAGCACATTTAGTATGTTATAGTGCAGCGCAACGTGTGAAATATCTGCCTGCCTCGTTCAATAAACAGTGATATTAGAACTGGATCCAGCCATGTCTCTTCCAACACAGATGCACCTAGATTCAGGTGTAGATTAATTAAATATGAGACTCAAAATTTAATCCATAAGTCGTAGTTCAAAAAGCGGTGCGTGTCCGCCGCCATTGTTGCTGATAGAAATGCCGTCTGTCCGCGCGCGCATGTGGTTCAAACAAAAGCTCTGCGGGAGATGTTTATGTTATCAACGGGGGGTCAGCGAAAAACCTCCACTCTGGTAGGTGGATTCAGAAACCTCCGGATTCAAAGAGGGGGGCCACTGGTGTTGTAAACTATCAGCAGAACCGCAGAGAGAAATCTGCGGTTTCACTCAAAATACGCGCTGTGTAAACGGCCCCTAAGTTGATTGAATTGATCTAGAGTTGAACATAAGGCCATGAAGACGTCAAGTGAACCACAAATTATGTTGAATTAATTATAGGCATGTAACGGTTGTAGTGGGTGTACCGAACCGTTTCGGTACACCACGTTCGGTTCGGTCCACCTGCGTACCGTTTCGGTTATTTTTTCACTCATTAAACGTTTTTAACAGGGGAACATATGCACCGCGGAACAAAATTTCCTGGGCGCGTTTCAGCACGGAGCTATTATCGCGCGGCACGCGCAGCATTTAGCCATTAGCATCTCGTGCGGTCTCCTGTTTGTGAACGTTATAGCTTTCTTGTTAAAAGACGAGCGCACGCACAACTTGTGTGGACGTTGTTTCATGAAGACTCTGCAGCAACACGTCTAACGTGAACGCGCTGGAAACTATGTCATCCGAACGTGAACGAAGAAACAGCAGCTGTTGCTGAAACAGCGCTAACAACAGCTGCATTAAAACTACTTCATCAGGTAATCAGAGCGGTCCAGAGCAATAACACAAGCTGTATGAGTTTTTAAATCTCGAATCTAAGTCTGAACGTTGTTTTATGCGCAGGCTTTAAAGTTGCTGAGCGTCACTATGAGACATTCATCACGTCAACACTTCAAAAAGTTCAGCTCTTTATGAAAAAACTAACTGATGTTGTCAACAAGCCCTTGACCAGATTAAAGCCCTGATGATGATGAAGAGTGAGCGATTCAATCGTTCAAGAGGTATTGTTCTTTTATTATTATTATCTAAATAATTTTTTAAAATTTAAAATCATAATTTTATTAACTTTTTTTATTTTTTCCACCTCTTTTGTTTTTATTTCCAGTCTGTGACAGAGGTAGCTGCTCTGTGCTCTCTACTTCCACTTCAGGGAAATCCACCTGCAGCTAAGAAGTGTGTGATGACTGAACTGAACTCTAAACTGTTCCAGCACCTGTCCCACCAAGAAGAAGTTGTGAGTACAGTAATGAGGACAAATACAGCCACCCTGCTGCTACTGGACAAAAACTTGATTAGTTAGATTGTAAACAGTCTGTTGCTGCTTATTGTTCTGGTTCTGACTGTTATTGTATTTATTAAGATTTGTATTATTGTTCATATAGTTTATTTATTGTAGAGTGCTGTTTATTTAAAATATCATCCAAATGGGTCACTTTTATTTATTACTACAATACAATACAAACATATTTTTGGCATATTTTCAAAATAAACATTTTGTAAGTCTTTATTTTGTCAACAAAAAAAAAAGTTTTTGTACAGAAAATAAACCGAAAATAAACCGAACCGAGCCCTCCTTGTAGTTGAACCGAACCGAAATGTGATTTTAGCGTACCGTTACACCCCTAATTAATTATGTTACTGTCTTTGTATCATTTTCATATAAACACTAAATACATTACATTATTTGTAAATGCTTTTTATGTACATGTATGCAATGCTCCCATCATTTTATTTACATTGCTGTGTGGTGATTTAAACGTTTTATAAGTTGTTTGTACTCTCTAGAAGCTTTAATAGAAAATGCACTTCTTGTATTAATAATAAACACTACTTTGTTTGTAGACTTCAGATTCATTTGTTCAAAGAAGCGATGAAGCAGTGAGTGAGTAATTGCTTTTGAACAGAAGCGTGTCTCTCCTGGG
Source organism: Garcialebias charrua (assembly GCA_038048925.1). Lineage (NCBI taxonomy): Eukaryota > Metazoa > Chordata > Actinopteri > Cyprinodontiformes > Rivulidae > Garcialebias > Garcialebias charrua. Next base: position 7,119 of record JBBPBX010088187.1, read on the forward strand.
GGAGGGCTGAGTGTGTGTGCATCAATGTGTGTGACAGCAAGAGAGAAATAAACATGTCTGAACAGAGATGAAGGTGTTCTTGTCTGACATGTCTCATGGTGCATGGTGTTCATTCAAATGACTTAGGAATATTGGAAACGAATGGTGCATCAATGGGATCATTGTAAAGATGCTTCCTCAGGAGCAACAGCTGAGGGCATCTAGGAACTACACGCAAAGTCACAAAACAAATCGTTCTGCAATTACTTCTTACAAAGGCTGTTACTTGATATGAGTAACTTGATTGTCCAGTAGTTTGTGAAGTTTTCACTGTTTTAAAAATAAGATTTCCTCAATTTTATCTATAAAGAAATGGCAGACAAATTATCATGTCTGAAGTTTACCTGAGCATTTGATGTCAAAGGATCTTTCTTTGTTAGATCATTTAAATAAATAAAAACTTTTTAGATACATAAGATAAAAACACAGCCAGCAGATCAACTAATAGAATAAATACTGAAAAGATGGCACTTTATGAACATTACACTTGTGTTAAACTTGGTTATTAAAAAGCCAATATTTGATTTTTGTCTAAATGTTGAACACAAGGTGAGTGGGCGGGATCTATATTTTTGATAAAGTTAAGCCTTTCAACAAATATATATCACAAAACTGTAGGTCTATAAAGGATTGTAATATCCTAATTAAGCATGTGATAAACATGTTATTTTGAGCATTTTATTTTCTATTATATTTTAACCTTTTAAAAAATAAAGATGCAACAGGAAATACTTATTTTGTTATTGTAGGATTCCTGGTTTCTCCCCAGCCTGTCTTCACTTACTCTCTCCACAGCTCACCTCTAATTACGCTGATGAGATTCACCTGCTGCTGCCTGAGGAGGACTGATCCTGGTGGCCTACTTAAGCGGCAACCAGACACCTCTTCAGTGCTGGGACAACTTCTGCCTATGGTTAAACTAGTTACCAGTCACTTACCTGTTTCTTCACAGCCGATCTTGATTGTCTGTGCTCATCTCCAGGACCTCCATGTCCTGCTCCTCTGAAGTCCTTCCACGGGCCTCATCCAGCACTCAAGGGTGCACCTGCAGAAAAAATCAGTCCAGTCTCATCAGTGGTACAACAAACTACTGGGTCTACCTGTTCCTCTCTCCACCGTGGCTCACCTACTCCTCCTCCTCGATGAAATCAGGACCTCGCCTCTCCTTCGGTTCCTTCTCCTTAAACAACAAGTAAGACAACTTTGATCATCTCAAGATTCTTAACATCAAGTCTACAAGATTGGCTACTCACCTCTCCATCATTCTCTTCTAGCTCATCCCTCTTAATTCAACTGTAAATAAAGAAAACTTAATTTGTATACCTGGTTGTTGTGTACTCTCTCGGTCTGCCACTTTGGGGTCCTACAAACGACATCATTATGGTTATTGCCATCACATTGCCATCACATCATGGAACCAAGTGATTAAAACGACAAATAAGACAGATAAGACAGATAAAGCTTGAGAACATCACATTATAAAACCAATGTCACCTTTAATAGAGACTTGTTTTTTTTTTCTTGCCCTACTAGCATATTAGCCTTTCAGCTGAGATTTGAATGTGGGCTTGTTGCCAACAAAGAAAATAACTGGTATTAAGGCTGAGTTAGACTCGCGCTTTGGTCCGCAGGCTGGACCGCGCGCGTTGCGCGTGCACTGTGCCGTGTGGCGAAATGCGTTTACAGTGTCGCCTCTGTGTTTATAGTTGTTGCACGGCGGGGCATGGCAAAGTGCTGTTCTTTTACTGACCAGCAGGTGGCAGTACCCTCTAAAACCTGTGCATATGTTGCAAGAAAGGTGTAGAAGAAGAAATCTACCGTAGAAGAAGAACTGTTTGAAATCACACAACAAAAACAAATAGCTTTCCGCTCGCGTGCTGAACTGTTGTCTTTATTTGCGGTTTTAATGCATGGAGTCAGCGGAGGAGAAAGCGATCACGTGACTTTTGGCGAAAAAACAAAAGAAAAGTCCGACTCCAGATCAGGAATGAAGGAGAATTTAATACATTTGTGTCACAAAACATTCCTCCATGCGTCGCGACGCCGTCTCCACGACCACAGCGGCGCAAACAGCTGCAGGCTCCGGCGTGAAGGCTGTCGGTGGGGACCTGTCAATCAAATCGTAGCGCCCACGGCGCGCGCATAGGCTTGCGGAGTTTCAAAAATTCAGAGGTGCACGACATGCGCTAATCCCACGCGCGGGGCCAACGCGCAGGGGCGGGGACTGTGAAATTGCGTCACTTTTGGAGTGCGCACCCTCGCGCGTTGCGCGACGCGTCAAGTATGAATCTAGCTTTATATTTCCACCGCAACCCCTCTACGTTGAGTCCTCTCAGCTTCTTCCATTGTGTCCCATCATTTTCACTGCAACAATAACACACTGTCCAACGCTAACTTTTGAGCGTTTGAGTATGCACTGCATCTTCTGCTTCTGAAAAAAAATTGGGTGAGGCAAACTTCTTCTTCTTCTTTAAGCTTTTCCCTTTTCAGGGGTCGCCACAGCGAGTCATCCTCCTCCACCTCACTCTGTCCTCTGCATCCTCTGTTCTCACTCCAACTACCTTCATGTCCTCTCTAACTGCATCCATATATCTCCTCTTTGGCCTTCCTCTGTGTCTTTTTCCTGGCAGCTGCATTTCTAACATCCTTCTACCAATATACCCACTGTCCCTCCTCTGGACATGTCCAAACCATCTCAGTCTGGCCTCCCTAACTTTATCTCCCAGTTGTTCAACATGTGCTGTACCTCTGATGATCTCATTCCTGATCTTATCCATCCTTGTCACTCCTAAGGAGAACCTCAGCATCTTCATTTCTGCTACTTCCAGTTCTTTCTCCTGTCTTTTTGTCAATGCCACTGTCTCCAGACCATACAACATAGCTGGTCTCACCACTGTCTTGTAAACTTTTCCTTTGACCTTTGCTGACACCTTTTTGTCACAAATCACTCCTGAAACTTTTCTCCATCCACTCCATCCTGCCTGGACTCTCTTCTTCACCTCTTTACCACATTCCCCATTTTCCTGGACAGTGGACCCCAAGTACTTGAAGTTCTGCACCTTTGTGACCTCTGCTCCTTGTAGTCTCACTGTTCCACCAGCCTCCCTCTCATTCACACAAATGTACTCTGTCTTACTACGGCTGACTTTCATTCCTCTTCTTTCAAGTGAATACCTCCACCTCTCCAAGTTCTCTTCCACCTGTTCCCTGTTCTCACCACATATCACAATGTCATCTGCAAACATCATAGTCCATGGGGATTCCTGCCTGACCTCATCTGTTAGTCGGTCCATCACCAGAGCAAACAAGAAGGGGCTCAGAGCCGATCCTTGATGCAATCCCACCTCCACCTTGAAGCTATCTGTCACTCCTACAGCACATCTCACCACTGTCCTGCTGTCTTCATACATGTCCTGTACCAGTCTAACATACTTTTCTGCCACTCCAGATTTCCTCATGCAATACCACACCTCCTCTCTTGGCACCCTGTCATATGCTTTTTCTAAATCCACAAACACACAATGGAGTTCTTTCTGACCCTCTCTGTACTTCTCTATCAACATCCTCAAAGCAAAGATGGCATCTGTGGTGCTCTTTCTTGGCATGAAACCATACTGCTGCTCACAGATAGTCACCTCTTGTCTAAGCCTTCCTTCCACAATTCTCTCCCAGATCTTCATCGTGTGACTCATCAACTTAATTCCCCTGTAGTTGCTACAACTCTGTACATCACCCTTGTTCTTAAAAATGGGAACCAGCACACTTCTTCTCCATTCTTCAGGCATTTTCTCACCCTCAAATATTCCATTAAATATTTGAGTCAAAAACCTCACTGCCATCTCTCCAAGACATTTCCAAACCTCCACTGGTATGTCATCAGGTCCTACTGCCTTCCCCTTCTTCATTCTTTTCAGAGCTTTCCAGACTTCAACCTCACTAACAGCGCCAAGCCATTGGTTCAGATATGTGGATGATACCTGGGTCAAAATCCAAGCCAGGGAGGTGGAAGCGTTCACCAGACACATTAACTTGGTCGATAACAACATCAAGTTGACTTTAAGAGCGACTTGAAGACCTTTCTTTTCGACCAAGCATACTCTACCTCCTCATGATTCTACTTTTGATCTTAGCTGATACTGTTATTGATTTTAATTGTTTTATTATTTGTTTTATTGTCATTTAATTCTGTTGCTCCTTGTAGCACTTTGAGATTTTCATTAATGAAAAGTGCGTTATAAATTGAATTCATTATTATTATTATTATTATTAAGTTCACCAGAGAGGATGCTAACGACAATAAGCTTCCTTTTTTGGACTGTTTGGTGCATATGGAGGGAGAGGACAGTCTCAACATTGAAGTTTACAGAAAACCAACCCACACAGACCAGTATCTTCTGTTTGACTCTCACCATCCACTGGAACACAAACTTTCTGTCATCAGAACTTTACAGCATCGGGCCGAACACATCCCCACGAAGACAGAAGGGAAGGAAAAGGAACAGAAACACATTGAAAAATCTCTCCAAACATGTGGATATCCTAACTGGGCTTTTGTCAAGTCAGCGAGGAAATTTTCAAAACACAATAAGGAACAGAAAAAGGAGAACAGACGAAAAAACATTGTCATCCCTTATGTTGCTGGACTATCAGAGAATTTCAGAAGGATTTTCAACAAACACAACATCCCAGTACATTTCAAACCCAGCAGGACTCTCAGACAGAGGCTGGTCCACCCGAAGGACAAGACACCCACACACAAACAGAGTGGTGTAGTGTATGCAGTTCAGTGCAGCGAGGACTGTCCAGACCTATACATTGGAGAAACTAAACAGCCCATCCACAGAAGAATGTCCCAACACAGGAGAGCCTCCTCCTCTGGACAAAACTCAGCTGTTCACCTCCACCTCACGGACAAGGGACACTCTTTTGAGGACCAGAATGTACATATTTTGGACCGAGAGCACAGGTGGTTTGAGAGGGGTGTGAAGGAGGCGATTTATGTAAAAAGAGAGAAACCATCGTTAAACAGAGGAGGAGGTCTAAGATTCCAAATTTCTAAAACGTATAGTGCAACCCTGGGTTCCCAGGCGTCTCACACCTGATGAGAACAGAGGAGCCTCGTTTGTGAATTAGACCAACAAAGACTTTGACAGGTCCCTGCTATTAATGTGTGAGGTGTGACTTGTCAATTTACATACAGTAAGATGGGTGTGTGTTTTCTGTAAGCTCTGTTTTCACACACTGAACTGACTGCACAAGGCCTGTAAGACGTTGTCAACTCTGTCGGTTTGTTAGCTAAATATCTCAATAACCTCTGGATGTATTTTATGGTGCGGCGCTGCAGCTGGTTCCCAGACCCTTCCCACCTGATGAGAACAGAGGAGCCTCACTTGTTAATTAGACTAACAAAGACTTTGACAGGTCCCTGTTATCAATGTGTGAAGTGTGGTTTTTGTCAATTTACATACAGTAGGATGTGTGTGTGTTTTCTGTAAGCTCTGCTTTCACACACTGAACTTTGAATGGGTCACAGGCACGTGTTATCCCAAGTATGTGTGTGTGTTAGCTTCCAATTTACCTAGTTTGGTGTGTACCAGTGGCCCAGCTTGCTTATAACTTCTCTCTCCCTCTCACAGTCTCTTCATAGAATTGAGAAAGCTTATCGGATGATGAGCGAAACGTCTTGTTGCTACAAATAAAGTCCAGTTGTTCTGTATTGAACGCCTTTTTTTGATTTTATCATGTCCTGGACGCCTGAGAATCTTCACCAGCATATCTTCATTCATTAGCTCCTCAAAGTAATCCTTCCATCTACCCATCACACTTTCCTCACTTGTTAGAACATTCCCATTCTCATCTTTAATAAGCCTAACCTGCTGCACATCCTTTCCAGCCTGATCCCTCTGTCTTGCCAATCGGTACAAGTCCTTCTCGCCCTCTTTAGTGTCCAGTCTCCCATACAACTCATTGTACGCCCTCTGCTTTGCCTTAGCTACTTCCTTCTTTGCTCTACGTCCCATCTCCTTATATTCATGTCTCCTCTCTTCAGTCCTCTCACTGTCATATTTCTTCTTGGCTAATCTCTTTCTTTGAATGGCGTCCTGCACTTCACTATTCCACCACCAGGTTTCCTTATCATCCATTCTCTGTCCAGATGACACACCAAGTACCTTCCTACCTGTCTCTCTAATTACTGTTGCTGTAGTAGCCCAGTCACTTGGAAGGTGAGGCAAACAATGGTAGCAATATGGTAACACTTTTTACATTACTAGTATCAAGTAGAGTGATCAGTAACATCAAGCAACATGTTCCTGCAGGAAAACAACATTTCAGTTTGGTACATTTTAAACAGCATACTGTATATAACTTTGGTACATTTTGAACAACAACTTTGGTACAGTACAACTGAAAAAAGTGAACATGCTGAAAATCTAACGGCTGTTTTAATTTCTGAAAATCTAACGGCTGTTTTAATTTCTATCACTAATTTTTGTATCCACTAATTTCCTTAATGTATACGAGTTACATGTACATTCAGGCCTAAAAAATCCAACCTGACCCGGCCCCAGCCCATAGTCATTTTTTCCAAACCTGACCCGAACCGATCATTTAACTGTAATTACAGGCCCCCGAAACAAAGCTTTCTTTAAATTAGGCTTTTACTGCTTTTGTAAGCAAACCAGTTTGACATTAGCCTGGTTAAAACCAGACCCTTGTCCTTCACTTCGCTTTGTACTAGGGTCTTCTCTCATAGACAAGGATTTCTCGGTAGATTTTTGACCGGACCAATCAGAGAACAGAAGGCGGAGTTTTGTTAGTTTAGCCTGGCGAGGTCCAGGCTATTCAGATAAATAGCTCAGAAACCACTCGGTGGATATTTTTTCTGCTACCAGTGTGTAATTATATGGCTCTAATTTACTGACTGTTGGCCTAGATTAAACATTTGAGATAAAATTCGATTTTTTTATCATTTATTTTCGTAGCGCACCCGAGGCTGTTTGGAAAATGTCAAACCGAAACTATTTAAATCCAGCAGATTTGACCATTTCGTGAATTGATTTAGGAACTGTTAAGCTCAGGAACACTTCTGATATAACGTCAGCTAAGAAATATATTTTTTCTCAGCAAAGAAATAATAGTTTTTTACCTTGTTTTCATGAAAATTCCTTCGTGGCGGCAGCCATTTTAACTGACGACGTCAGTCGACGTCGTTCAAAACTCCGCCTTCTGTTCTCTGATTGGTCCGGTAATCCGCCTTCTGTTCTCTGATTGGTCCGGTCAAAAATCTACCGGAGAAATCCTTGTCTATGAGAGAAGTCCCAGACCCTAGTACAAAGCGAAGTGAAGGACAAGGGTCTGGTTTTAACCAGGCTAGTTTGACATGATAGT
>JBBPBX010088188.1:0-14546 GCA_038048925.1 Garcialebias charrua
GTGCGACCTATACATCGGTGCGACCTATACACCAGAAAATACGGTATATATATATATATATATATATATATATTATATATATATATTTTTTTTTTTTAAGAGAGAAAGAAAGAAAAGAGAAAGTAAGACAACAAATCAACAATTATCAACCAAAAGAGCACAAGGCAAACACACCCAACCTCCGTCCACAATCCTACAAAGCACATGACAGAACACAACAATGGAACATACATGCATAAAGACTAATAATATTCATGAGCTTGCAGTAGAATTCTATAAATACACATACCCATACCTACAAATATATATATAGTATACATATATATGCTTATTGTCAATTACCATGTGAGGTGTGCTGCTGACCACTTGACCAGGTCACCCTTGTAAAAGAGATCTCCATCTCAACGAACTCTACCTGGAAAAATAAAGGTGATTGATTGATATAGCAGACATCTGGTGAATATAAAAGTTTATATTATCTGATATTTAACAGGTTTGACTTCAGCTCAACTTTTGTACACAAGCTTGCGTTAAAAACATGAACATCTGATAATAATAATATTAACACATGAACATCTGATATTCATAATATTAACACAACACATGAACATCTGATAATCATAACATTAACACATAAACAACTGACAATCATTATATTAACACACGAACATCTGATAATCAAAATATTATGCTGGTGAAGATTCTCAGTCGTCCAGGACACGATAAAATCAAAAAAGGCATTCAATACAAGATCAACTGGACTTTATTTATTTATAAAGTCCAGTTGATCTTGTATTGAATGCCTTTTTTGAATCAAAATATTAATACATAAACACCTGATAATCATAATATTAAACACATAACGTTTAGAAAACACTTTTGTAACATCTAGTTGAGAGCCATATCAGTCAGGAATAGTAATAAGCATTAGATAAAGAAACACCACAACGTTCATAAGCACAACAAGTAGCTAGCTATTGTGTGACTGATCACAAAACATGACACCACGTCACGCACACAGATGAGATCAGCTCAAACGTTGCTCATGTGCACTTAGCGATTTATTAAAGTCACTAATTATTACTTGCTTACCTGTGTAGAAAGGCACCATTAATAATTACTGCTGTTTCAACGTAGGTAGTTGCGTGTGATCAGCTCTGACTGTGTAAACAGAGTCCCCCACCACTCCCCCTCCCTCCTCGGCAGTCAAACTGGAAACACGCTGTCGATCCACAGCGATAGACAAGTCCAGGCTCGAGGGCGACGGAAAATGCGACCTGTACAGTCCAATAGTTTTGGACAGATGGGACATAAACTGCGCATGTACTAGCGCGCTATTTATAATTAGATTCAATGGAAAAGCCGCAGGCGGCGCCCAGCGGGGAACCGGAAGTACGTCACAATCAGAAAATGTTTTTTGAAACAAACAATCATTACTCATAAAATATTTATCCTACACAACTAAAAACATATATGCATACATTTCGAATTTTATTTTTATTTTTATTATTTCATTTTTATATTTAAAAAAAAATCTTCAAATGGTGAAGAGCTGCAGTTCCAAGGAGGGGCGGCGCCCCTAGCGCCCTCTAGTGGCGGCCACCGCTGGATTCTCCATCCCCCTCTGGGACAGTGGACACAAAATGAAAGGGTGATGGTAACATGATCTGAGAGTTTTGCAGATACATTGTCATCTGCTCAGTTTTTTGAACAAATGTTTGTTGCTAAAGTTCATTTAATCACATTTGTACAGAAAATAGGACAAACATAAGGGATTGCGTAACACTGCTTGACTTTCTTTTTACTGCATAATAATCTAAGCAGGCTTTTCTTCAAACTCTCCGAGGACGTATCAATATAGTCCTGCTGATTCAAGATTTTCTGTTTTTATTTGTTGCTCCAAGTATACAAAAGAAAGACCCGAAAGCATTTCAACACATGCCTTTGAATCGTCAGCGCAGAGGGATGGTTAACCAGCAGGGAATTCTGTTTTTGTCTTATTAGATGGAATCAATTCCTTCAAAGACTACTGTTGTTGTTTAATTAAAACACTGAACTGGCTAATTGTAAAATTGATTCAGGTTGTGTTTTTACCGTGTGAAGCAAAACGCTGATGCCCTCAGAGCTATCTCTATCGGGGAAAGTAAAGCAGCTTGCACTCTCTGCCTGTCTTGCTCTTTCTAATTCCTGAAATATCCACGAACACACACAGGCAGTTTAGAGCGTTTAATGCTGTAATCCACAACTCTTCAAAAATGTTTTGGAAGTTTTGCGGTAAGCTGTACGTATTAGTGACAGCGTGAAAGTCTTTAATTTATAGCAAACCCTAAGCTCATCTGAAAAGTAGTTGGAAATTTTGCAGCAACAACAGGATGAAATGTCGAACCAGTCAGAACTTCATGGATGATTTGGACCCAGTTGACATGTCTGAGTGGACAATTAAGTTATAAACCTCAGTTGTGGTTACAACTTTTTTTAAGAAACTTGATAGACTTTGATTTATCACACCTAGATTAAACTTGCAGGAAGTTCTGACAAAGTCCGGTCCTTTTCACATGGACGTTGTTTAGTTATAAAATGGTTTCAGTTGACAAAAAGACAAAGAAAATGTTAAGAAAAATAATATAAATAATATTGTTTTGTATTATTTGTCTAAAATTAACATGTTAAAATTAACATGGTAGTATGTGGGAAATGTAAATGGGGAAAACCCACCATAATTCATTCCTCAGTTGCAATAAAATTCATGGGAATAAGATGCACTGTGGATGATACAGTGGTCTATGATCGATTATTCTGGTCTTGAGGGTTAAAAGCCACAGAATGATGCCGTAAAATTTTGTTTTAAATGTATTTTCTTTAATGTTACTTTTCTGACTACAATTGTATGTACTGTGGTCTTTAGAGAGTGGTACCTTTCCAAAGTGTAGGTTTTTAGAGATTATTTACCCATCATGTCTTGATTGGTTGTGTCTGAGTTAACACAGGAAACGTGTCACTTCTGCTTGTGAGCGTGAGTATAGAATCACTTTTATTGTAACGTACTACTATGGTACCTGGAGAAAACCCACTTATGAGCAGCGAGAACATGCATTTGCAGTAAGGGACCTTCTTGCTTCACAGCAGCAGTGCAGGTGCCTTCCTCCTGTAGCAAGTCAAGAGGTAGAGAACTATAAAAACTCCTCCCCACCCAACTATACAGGCCAATGTCTATTAAGTTTAGCTGTTTCACCTGTTTACAACAAATTATTCACTTAAACCCATTTAATACAAGAATAAAACAAAGAAAGCATCACAGTTCTCCTTGCTTGTTTTTTTTTTTTACAAGCGCCAGTCTCTCTTACTTTCTGACCTGTTCCTTCAAGCTTGTGCACTCAGACACCACAGGGTTTTGGGAACTGAACAAGAGACATGACAACTCTGTAACGGCTCCTGCTGTTACATGCTGCTTTACATTTCAGCTGCTCCTTTCTACAAGGGTCTCCATAGTGAGCAAACATCCATGAAAGTTTTGGCAATTGTTTTTTGGCAGACGCCCCTCCTGACGCAACCTGAGTTCAAACTCAGCCTCGGGATTACAAGACCGTGACACAGTGGCAACTGAGCTACCCTGCAGCTAACTCTGCTGGGAAATGAATCCCTGGTTTGTTAGCATCCCAATTAATCACAACCCTCTTAGTGCACAGTTAAATGGTTGGAGTTTAGATAGTGTCAAAGAGTCAAGCTTATTTATTCCTGACAAATATTTTAGGACTTCAATCAGCTGTCCTTTCAGTTGTTCCCCTGTGGCTCTTACAAACCAGATGATTCAGTCCTCCCAATGAGGTTTCATAAATCACAGTTCTAAACCAATGAGCTGATCTGCTCAGCCATGCCTGAACCTCCCAAAAGCACTTTCAGTCTTCCTGTCATGTTAACATCACAAAGTAATTAAGAAGCTGTTTCTGCAGGGAGAAAAACGGTTGTTTAAACATGTTTCATTGGAGATCATTGCCATGATAACGTAGGGTTTCAGATTTTTTCCCCACCGCTTCCTTGTTCCTGGGCTGTGCCTATGTGCAGCAGCTGGTGTAGATCTCCCTAATGAGCTCCAGGGGTATAAAGGACTGCAGGAAAGCTCCCTTCTTTGCTGGAACATTGTATAACTCCTGCAACCTGTTCGCCTGCGTCTTGTGCCCTGGATCCCTCGTGAAGCTCCTTGTGTAAAGAACTGCGCTCACCATCAGCTGCTCTGTTGCTGTCCCACCACCAGCCCTAATGTCTACCTCGACATGGAACTTGCAACCCTCTTCTCCACGTGTTGTGGCTACCAGGGTCCAGTAAGAGATCACCCATCTAAGAATCTGCAACATTCCTTTACGTTCCTGGACTCACCTGGTTTCCTCCCTCCTCAGGTGTTCCGGGTTCCCCTTGTAAATCCATCCATCCAATATGTTTACCTGCTTCTTCCTTTTTGGGTTGTGGGGGTCACTGGTGCCCATGTCCAGCTATCACTGTGCGAGTAGTGGGGTATACCCTGGACCAGTCGCAAATCCATCACATGGCCACACAAGAGTATTCAATACAATTGACTGTGAAAAACATCACTGTAAATCCTATTTGAGTTAGCTCTGTTACACTCAGTCTGGTTACGTATGGGGTCTGACCATCTAATCGTGACAGATCAGTTAATCTACAGATGTATCATTGACTGAAATCCTTCACAGTGTAGGATTCTTTTGGTTCCTAAGTGGAAATGATGTTATATGTCATAAACTGTTTTATGCTAACCAGCTTTATGGTGTTGGTTCCTTGAGTTTCGGATGACTGGTCAGATTTTCTGGCACTTCTGAATGCACTTGGGATGACAGCTGAAAAGCATGAGAGGAGTTAGTGGGTAAACATCGAGATTTCATCCCAAACAAAGCCATAAATCTTGCTGTGGAGAGGAAATCATTCTCACCTAAATCCCAGCGAGACTAAAAAGGATTCGGGGATTACAGAAAGCGCTCACTTAGCTTTAATCAGAGTGCAAAGCCGTGCAGGCTACCGTCGTCCTTGTTAGGCATTTGAAAAAATGGAGGCAGAGTTGTAACACTTAGTTAAACAGACTGGTGAGGAATTACGTGTTCCACTTACAGTGTAAACACCGAGCGTGTTCTACTTGCAGTTCAAAAATCCCCACTTCGTCTATTTGTTTCCCCAGAGCTTCTGATGGGTTTGAAATCAGGCCAGACGAGAATACTCTCACCTGATCGTCTCCACCCCACGCTTGGGTTTTATTTGTTTTTTTTTAAGTGTTTTTGAGGTTTCCTTGTTATCTCAGAGTGCTGTGTATGCATGTGATCTTCATGGAAAATGTTTTTTTCTTTATCAAACAATAAAACAGTGTATTTATGCACACCTCTGTTCTCGCTCCGGCATGCGTTTTCTATTCGCATCGTGCTCCCCTCCTTTTAACCTCGACATCATTACACTCTGCTTTCATCCATCCTCACCTCTCTTTTCACCTGCTGTTTCCTATGGGGATGTGACTTAGGCTACATTGTCTCTTTGTACACGAGGCACATGTAGCTAACGCAAGGGGAAGAAGACAGTATCTGTCTTTGTTCTGCAGGGAGAGAGGAGAGACAAAGTGAAGCCCTGAAGCTGTATCACAGACACGAAAACCAGAGGAGAGGAAGGTAAATATAGATTATTGCACAGCGTGAGCAAACATTGGCAGCAGGTACAGAAATAACACTCATAAAACTAGACAGGAAAAGCAGTGAGTGTGAAAAGGTACACTTAAAAATATTGTTTTGGGTTGTTCGGAGTTCAATTTGATTTAAAAGACACCTGCTTTCTCCGAGTCAAAACCAAAAAAGTTTGGAAGCAGTGATAAAGCAGTTAAAAACAGTTAATATTCTGACATTTAGTTCAGGGTTTTAATTTATGTGGAGACTGTTTTATTCCAGTCTTTCCTACCATTTATTTCTTCTCTATCCACACATTCTAACAAATTGGTGAAATATTCATGCTTTGCCTCTCTTTAATGAAAACATCCACATTATAAACATAACAATGGAGAAATAAATATTAGCTTGACAAAAGCATCTCACAATTATTTTCTAATAAAGGTTTAATAATGACAGAATCAGAATAGAACACAACAGAATAAAGCTTTAAAGGCACCTCCGGTTGTTTCTAGGACACAATGTAACACTAAACATTTAAAATAGACATGGGTTTTTTTTTATTATTCACTTTTTAAAGCATTTTTTATATCTCCCATGGAGTGTGGACGGGACCAAAAACGCACTTTTTGATACCAAGCAACATTTTTCATGAAGGACCCAAGGAAGGAAGCAAGCAAAAAGGAATGAAGGAAGCAAGGAAGCAAGGTAGGAAGGAAGGAAGGAAGGAAGGAAGACGGACGGATGAGCAAACGAACAAAAGAAATAAAGAAAAAACAAGAAAGAATGAATGAAAGACTAAAAGAAAAACGAAGGAAGAAAGAACAAATGAAAGAAAGAACGAAAGAAAAATGAAGGAAGAAATAATGAACAAAAGAAAGAACAAAAGAAAAATCAAGGAAGAAAGAAAGAAAGACTTAAAGAAAGAATGAAAGAACAAAAGAAAGAACGAATGAGAGAAAGAACAAAATAAATAAATAAAGAACAAAAGAAGTGAGGCCAAACAAATTGTTCTTTTCAGACAAACGTAACAATGCCATGCAAACATTTTTCATATTAGCTGATGTAGCATTCTTTCACAAACATTGAACATAGATTTCGGAAGTGAGTGGACCGACACAGACTGAAGGTAGATATCATGAAAGTTCTGCCTGTTCCCAAAACAATCGTGTTTATCTGAAATTTGTCTCACTGACTGGCCTTGACAGGCTGTCTTATCTCAACACGCCTGCAGAAGTTTTGTAAACTTGACGCTCTCACCCCTTCCAACCCTTCTGCTGAGGAATTCCACTGACTTTTCAGAGGAGCCCAGCTGAATAAACATTCTGTCATCATTTCAGGACTTTGGATTCGCCTCTGGCCGTCCTCGGCATCTCCCCCCTCCCCCCCATGAGTGTGCACAGATCTCCATGAACTGAGTGATTCTATCTGAACTCTGCAGTACGGGCTGGCATGCAACCGCCTTTGAGTCCCCCTCCCCCGCCCTCTGCGTAATGTCGGCGTCATTATGTGCTTGTGTGCAAGATTTTTTTCATTACGCCATTTTTGACCTTCAGAGGTCAAAAATGTGTTAGGAATTGTTTTGTCTCTAAACCCTATGTGTCATTTTTCACCACTTTTATTGTCTGTCCAACCGATCTCACTTGTAAATGAGTCTTTGCGGCTCAATGTGACATCTGTTTAAATAAAGGGTGAATGAATGAAAAAGATTGTTCTTGTCTCCACACTCTGAGCTCCAACACTGATGCCATGGATGACTAGTGTTGGATTTTACAGCTTTTTATACCTTTTTAGGGGTACAGAAAAAAAATCGTTTTTCTAAAGAATCTAGATTCTTAGTCCTGGCAATTCTAAATTGATTCTAAAAGCCCCAAAATCGATTTTAAAACATGTTTAATTTTATATTTTTTCCACTCCTACTCCTGAGCGTACCGAATATTACATCACCCGCTTCGAACGTTATCAACCATTAAATGGCTATTATCAGTTATTATCATCCCCATACATAGCGGTCAGATTTCCCCTTCTGTACCTCCTAGTAGGTTTAAAGGTACATTGTCACCGTTACAAGCAATAACAGCATGCTCCGTCTTTAGCTACGTGTTAAAGTTTATAGTAAAGGGTCTGGCATTAGGGTTAGGGTCTTGGTTAGGTTTAGGCACAAGGGTAAGGGGGTTAGGTTTAGGGTTGGTCCTCTGGGTCAGGTTTTAGGTTAGGTTTAGGAAAACGGTTACATAAGCTAAAAAAAAAACACTTCCGGGTTTACGGAAACACGCTGCCTACTCACGGCAATAATAACGCTAATAACGTTCTTTTAAACTTTCTAGGAGGTAGATTGGACAGTTTCACAACTATATATGGGGATGATAACAGCTAATAATGCCCATTGTATGGACTGACAACATCTGAAGCCGCTCTATTACATTTTGTGTCCGTTCGGCCACCGTAGAATTTTGGCTGTGTAGGCCACCGTACAGCAAGCTAGTAAGCCAGCTCCCTATATCTGAATGGAGCCTGTTAGCATGGAGCAGGAGGACAGCACGATTCAACTTGCTCCTTCGTCAAATCATTTCAGATCCTACAATGTTCTGGGGGAAGACAGAGCTTAACAAGAGAACGGTTGTTTGCAAGAAGTGTCAAATAAAATTACGGTACAGTCAGGGGCGGCCGGCCAATAGAGGGCGCTAGGGCGCCCCCCCCCACTGGAACTCCCACTGGAACTTCTAGACTTAAAGACCGTGTAAAGTGAAATTAAATGTGTGTTTTTAGTTTGTCACATGGCATAAATATGTGTTATTAATCACCCATTTAAATCTGACTGATTAAAAACATTGTTTACCTTATAAAATTAAGTCTCAAAAATCATGAAAAAACATGAT
Source organism: Garcialebias charrua (assembly GCA_038048925.1). Taxonomy (NCBI): domain Eukaryota; kingdom Metazoa; phylum Chordata; class Actinopteri; order Cyprinodontiformes; family Rivulidae; genus Garcialebias; species Garcialebias charrua. The sequence continues at coordinate 8,534 of JBBPBX010088188.1, forward strand.
TTTGCCTTGCCCTGGAACGCTAGGGGCGTGTCAGTGCGTGGGCGTGGTTTCAGCGCAGCTGCGCTCGTCCTGCTCGTGTCCCACAGTGGAGAGGCAGACAGCAGAGCCAGTAAACCTGCTCTGTTTTTATCCGAGTTCTGTCTGTAACAGCAGCTACTTTTTCCAAGAGTTACGCTGTTTTTGTAAATAGTTTTCTTGTGTGTTTTTAATCTGGAATGAAAAAAAAAAAAAAAAAGAGTTGTACCATGCGGGATTTGAACCCGTGGGGTTTGGGACGGAAGGCAAGCGCTTTATCCATTGACCTATCCAGGCATTACAGATACTCGGTATAAAACCACGCGGTATAAAAACATGTTATGATTTGTACGGGTGCCCTGACCATTGCGACATCCAGGGAAGATGCACGAACGAGGCATAATTGATTAGCTAGCTAACAATGAACAAAATATCTATGCTATTGCTATCTGATGCTATCTGCGATTCGCGAGTGAACGGCTCCACCGAGGCGAATTTATACGGCTGGAGCTGCAGGGGGTGGGGCTATACTAATGAGGACCGCGTGACGAAACGCGGTCACATTTAAAACACGCCTAAAAAATCCTGAAATAGAAATATGTTTATACACAGTTTGCTCTATAACTCCAAAATTAATTGAGCTACAATTTTGAGACTTTTTACTCATTTACAAGATTACAATTATGACATTTATAATGTTTATTGAAGAAAATGTTGAAATTCACTTTACACGGTCTTTAAAAAAAAGAAAGAAATTATAAAATAAAAATAATTTGAAATATATGTATATACTGTATGTTTTTAGTTGTGCAAGATAAATATTTTATAGGTAATGATGAGTTATATTCTTTGTTTCAAAAAACGTTTTCTGATTTGTGACGTATTTACGGTCCCCTGGGCGCATGACTCTTATCCGTAGACTCTCGTTATCAATCGCGCATGCACAGTTATTCAGCAACGTTGCAATACAATGGAAAGTTGCTGTGCACATATTTGAGCGCCCTGGACTACGTACAAAGTGAGGCTGTACCCACGATATGCCGATATCGTGTTTCCGTTTTTTTTCCCCTCTAGGAATATAGCTGCTCAGGTAGGGTTTAAATTATTGAAAGCCCTTTATCTAATGCCTATTTGCCATTTCTGACTGATATGCCTCTCAACTTTAGAAGAATTCTCTGTTTCTTTGTGAAAAAGCCAACTGTTATTATCAGACTATGATTGGAGCAAACAGCACACAAACCTGTCTGAAGAGATGCCTAAAGGTTTTGCTCGAGGAGATGTTGTGTGTGTAACCACTGTTCACGTTTACCCAATGAACAGCGCCCAGTTTCTCTGACCTACTCTCTATGAAATACTTCACATTATGAAATAAGTGTGTTAATTGGTGACAGCCTATGCTGTAAATAGAGTGTGTAACTGTGCCCAATATCAAGGCTAGATAAATACAGCTAAAATCTAAATACCATGCAAATTTAACATTATAGACCCATTTAGTGTTTGTAAACAAGGACGGCTGCGCGCGCACCGGTGCAACAGAAGACTCCACCCACCCAGGCATTTTTCCAAGCATAACAAAGTTGCGGAGTGAATCTAGCTAATTAATTTCCTCCACCAGCAACAAAATGTCAGGATGTTGCGTATATGGTTGTACAAATAGGTATTCTAAGGAAGGACTGAAGTTCTACCGCATACCAAGAGGCAATCGGCCATTTCAAAGCCACCGAAGGCAGTTGTGGCTTCAGACCATCGAGTGGGTGGATTGGACCGAGGACATCATCAAAAACACACGAGTATGCGGTGCCCATTTTATATCAGGTAAGGTTACTCATCTAGTTTTATTTCACCATAAACCCTGGTTGTCATTAAACATTGTTTTTAAAAACTAGACGCAGTTTATTGGTGTTAAATTCGGTCGGAAAGTTGGCTAGAAGCTAGTTGCTAATAAGCTAGCTCTTAATAAACAAACGCCTATGTGCTTTATTTTCAGGGGAAATGTCGTTGGATTATCAAAGTCCTGATTTCGTACCTTCTGTGTTTGTGTACACTAAAGGACAGGGATCATGAGCAAAGATGAAAAGGTATGGATAATTTGCTTTGGCCTGTCTTTACTATTTATTTTTTTCTGTTCTGTTGTCATGGTCTTTAGCATACTTTGGTGTAGTGTAGGCTTTAAAATACAGCTCTGTAGTAAAAGTAGATGATGTGTAAATGTTTATTTACTATGTGTCTCGCTACATCTTCACATATTTTTATTTTAGGTACCAGAGGAAAAAGAGGAGAGATGATGGTGTGCGCATGTCATCACATCAACCCAGCCCTGGCAGTGTCACTTCAGATCAACAACAAGAATCCAACATGGAACATGATCCTGGTACAAATATATTATGTCCTATCTAACAAACTTTTTAATAAATTGATTGTTTGATTAATTAATTATAGATTTAATATTTCTGAAATACTAGGGCGTCAACCAACATTCTGCTCATATTTTATTCAAACCCGAATGGTTTTCTGGCAGTTCTTACCCCACAATCATGTGTACAGCTGAATTTTGTTCAAAATTAATCAGCTAAAAAGAAGACACAAGTCTTATTTTATGTTTATTTACTGTGTGTCGCTACATCTTCACATATTTTTATTTTAGGTACCAGAGGAAAAAGAGGAGAGATGCTGGTGTGCACAAGTCATCACATCAACCCAGCCCTGGCAGTGTCACTTCAGGTGAACAACAAGAATCCAACATGGAACATGACACTGGTACAAATATATTATGTCCTATCTAACAAACTTTTTAATAAATTGATTGTTTGATTAATTAATAATAGATAGATTTAATATTTCTGAAATACTAGGGCGTCAACCAACATTCTGCTCATATTTTATTCAAACCAGAATGGTTTTCTGGCAGTTCTTACCCCACAATCATGTGTACAGCTAAATATTGTTCACAAATAATCAGCTAAAAAGAAGACACAAGTCACAGCACAGGCACGTTCTGTGTCACAGAGCATAAAGTGTTGCTTCCTGCTTTTCGGTGCATTTGCTTACCGTTTCTTTTCATAACTTTCAGCACAAGAAGATGTAGTCCCGAGGACTGAATATGATGATCTGAACCAGAGGCACTGTCAACTTCAGAATGAATATGCCCACCTGCGTCAGGAGTTTGCCACGCTACAGGCTGAACATCAAAAGTTAAAACATACACTGGAAGGATCTGTTTTATTATTCAACTGTTAAGTGCAATAAATTGTCACCTGTCTAACAATAAACAAACAATTTAATTAAATTATAACCTGTGTATTTCTTCAAAATTGTAAATACAGGTACAATGTGGTTCAAAATTAATCCAGATAATTGAATATGACATCAAAAACAGTTTAGAAGCCTACAAAAAAATTAAGATGTTTAATATAAGATTTATTTAAAACAACAAACATCAGATTATTGGATGACTGCAAAGATCAAGGTAAATAACAGACCATCTATAACATCAACGGTGGTACACAACATAAAGTATAAAAAAATTCTGACATTTCAAAGTTCTTTATGCACAAAATCTTTTACACTGATAGGCCGTGTGTTTAGTTTTCAGCAGGACAAATGTTTCCTCACATTTCACCTTTAGTTCATCGGGTGTGAGGTCTCTGGATGATGTGCTAAATAAAACTCAGGTAAATCTAGATGCTCCTCATAGTTGTCGTCAGATGAAGCGGTGTACGTGTCACTATTGTCCAAGCTTGTCCTCACTGCACAAACTGGGTCCACAGCCCGCAGTTCTTGGATGTCGTCATCTGTCAGCCTGAACGCCTTTTTTGATTTCATCATGTCCTGGACGACTGAGAATCTTCACCAGCATCTGTCAGCACTGTTAATAGAACAAACAAATGTAGTTAGGGTGGTATATTACATCCACATCTTCAAAGGTGAGATGAAAATGTAAGCGCAGGGCTCCAGACTGCACTTAGCTGGGTTCTATTTTACCTGTGAAGTTCAGACTGTTAAAAATGATTTTAGCCACTTCTCTTTTAATAATGATGAAAAATTCAATGCTTTAGTGGCTCAAACAATTTGTAATTAGGAGTAGAGGCCAATGTATGTTATATGTTATGTTCTGAATGTTTCCTGACCAAGTTCAGACTTTGATTGTAAATAAATAAACATTTAAGATTTTCATTAGATTTTGAAATTCAAGCCACTGTAACCTCTGGATGAATATTTTGGAAGATGTAATGACTAAGTTATCTGAGCAAAACTAATAAAACATTTTACACTGAAAATTATGTGAAATCTAAAATTGCAGTGGCCTAAAACAAGCAAATTATGCATATCAAGAACCAAAATTAACTTACCCTGCCATACAGGTGCAGTTTGCTGTGAGAATGTAGTTCTCCACTTTGTTGACGATTACCCAAGCCTCATACATTGTAGTCTTCACGCCTTGTCTCTGACTGGGGAGGACTTTGGACTTTAAAACACAGAAATCTGCGTCCATATCATTATATCGCACTTCCTGTACATGTCCACAAACAACGTAGTCATACGCATCAAGTGATTTGTATGCTCGTAGCTTTTCTAACTTCACTTACTAACGTCATCCTCCCATTCAGTAACTATACACGGATCATGAAGCTGATGGCCATTGTTCAAAGTTAACTTATTAAAGTAATCTTTGCGATCATTTACCGATAACACGCTAGCGTAGCTTGATAATACACTACGAGCCGTCATGCTGCTGTAGCCACGCTGCGCGCGCAGCTGCTTGATGACGTAGGCTGTAAATGGGTCTATACTAAATAAGGAAGGAAAAATAATAAGGTAAAAAAAAAACATACCAGTTTAATAAACCGTACTGGTCAGTAATACTCCCAGGGCAATGCACATTAACAGAGCGCAGTTACTTTAAACATTTAGTACACTTAGTGCAACCAAACTGTCTCAGAACTGTACAAAACAACCTTTCAAACAGAATACATACAACAACAAAAAAATCAGCAAACTAGGCAGAATGAATTAACCACACTTTTCAGTCTCAAAAAATCAGCAAACAAGGATGAATGAATAAGCCACACTTTTCAATCTAAAAAAATAAGCAAACATGGCTGAATGAATTAACCACACTTTTCAGTCTCTTGAATTAGCAAAGCAGTCCGTTAGCTTTACAACGTTGCAGGCCTGAAGGAACTCAGTGAGATATCGTCCTCAGAATAGCAGTTCCAGAGATGGCGGCTCTCAGAACAACAGCGAGGAATGGGTTACTCACCCCACCATGGATTACCAGCAAAGCTGGGCATCGCTAATTAAAAAATTAGTTCCACAATTTCTAAAACGCTTATTAATTTTTTTAGGTCCACAATTTCAAAAGCACAAATGTCTTATGAAAATTAGGGGAAGCTAATCTAATCCGCTATTTATATATTTCTATATTATATATATATATATATTATATATATATTATATATAAATATATATATATATATATATATATATATATATAATATATATATATATATATATATATATATATATATATAAATATATATATATATATATATGTATATATATATATATATATATATGTATATATGTATATATATATATATATATATACCCCTCCCTGGGCTGCCACCTTACCGTGGTGGAGGGGTTTGAGTGTCCAATGATCCTAGGAGCTATGCTGTCAGGGGCTTCATGCCCCTAGAAGGGTCACCCAAGGCAGACAGGTCCTAGGTGAGGGATCAGACAAAGTGCAGCCCAAAAACCCCTATGATGAGTACAATTAATGGACTAAGTTTTCCCTCGCCCGGACGCGGGTCACCGGGGCCCCACTCTGGAGCCAGGCCCGGAGGTGGGGCACGCTGGCGAGCGCCTGGTGGCCGGGCTTTTACCCATGGAGCCCGGCCGGGCACAGCCCGAAGAGGAGACGTGGGTCCCCCTTCCCATGGGCTCACCACCTGTGGGAGGGGCCAAAGGGGTCGGGTGCAATGTGAGATGGGTGGCG